>BLSH010217760.1:184244-208038 GCA_018402905.1 Glandirana rugosa
TAAAAAGTAATAAAAAATTAATAAAAACGTTACATAAAAATCCTCTGGGTACCCCCCCCCCAAAGCCCCCCCCCCCCCCATGGGTCTCCTAAAAATACATTGCAAAAATAATTAAAAAATAATGAAAAATTACTGACATCAACCTCTGCCCTACTGACACTGTTCACTGCCCTACTGACGCCATCCATGTTTTAATACACTTTGGGTGTATACCCTAATGCAATAGGCTGTGCACACCTATGGCAGTATAATACCTTCAGGAGCATATAGACAAGACTCCCCTGCAAGCATACCTCCCAACAGTACCCGACTTGTGTTGGACTGTCCCTCATTTTCATCTTAGTCCCATGGTCCCTTGCATAGGGCATCAGTGTTCTTTGCTGTCTAATTCCAGCAGCTGGTCCCTTCCCCTCACTGCACTGGGCAGAGTTGTGTGTGTTTTTCAGCTACCTTTGGGTCTCTCTGTCCCATCCATTCCTGGTTCAGTGATAAGAGTTACTGTAGGAGGAGGGAGAGAGCAACAACATGGGGCACAAACTTCAGTGCAAGGTAAGTGTTTTCCACTTACTCCAATGTTTACCCCAAACCCCCACTGGGCACTATTGTTCTTCACCTTCCGCCGCTGAGTTTTATTGCTCTCTCCCACCACCCACTGTTCTTATACACTTTTGTCCCACCCCACCCCCGATGGTTATTTTTGTTTTTCCCACCACATGCTGCCAACAACTGGTTTCCTCCATCCCCCACCAAGCACTATTGTTGCTCCCACTGGGCACTATTGTTTCCTTCACTAAAACCTGTTTTTCCCCCAACCTTCCAATGACCACTACTATCTCCCCCCACTCCTCACTAACATAAATGCATCTCCCTTCCTCCCCCACTGACCCCCGACATCAGGACATCTTCCTCTGATCACCAACAATGGACATTTGTTTTCTGCCACTGACTACAGCCCTTTTTTCCCCCACATCAGAACCTTGGGCATGTATTTCTCTTACTGACCAGAAATATAAAGGGCCCTATGATACATACTCTATACTGCTACACTATGTGTTTTATATTACAGTGTCCCAACCAAAGTGTTTTTTTTTTATCTCAACAGTTGGTTGTTGCTGTGTAGTTTGCAACTTTTAAAAGAAAGTTCTTCTTTAAGGTAGGCTCTGAGAAAGTGTTAATGATAGTGATACTAAAGTGAATAGATTTAATTATTCCTCCTCTTTCTGTGCTTTGGGAGCGCTGATAATGTGTTTGGCCCCCTTTTGTTTATTTTCATACACCCTTCTTTCCTGGCAGGAGCCCAAGAGGCAAAGACCTTTCTGGAAGGTCACTCCAAACAGTTACTGTATGTTCTTCCCCAACAGGCCAATGATAAGGCCAATGATAAGGGAGAAGAGTCAGCCCTGTTGTCCCAGGCACAGGGCCCATAAATTCCACAGGGGGGCCCGGGCAACTTTACAGTTAATTTCTAGCTAAAAAAAAAAAGTAGAGCTTTATAACCCACAGCCCCACACCAGACAATATAGTCATTTCTTGGAGAGAGTGATGTCTGAGGAGGCTCAGAGCACAGCGGGAGTACACCGGCAAGCAGTCCCCTGCAGTGCTTATTCCAGTGTTGCTGGGAGTGCAACCAACATACAGGGCATTCCAGATTTCAGAGAGGACTGCGCTGATCTCTCCCATTAATGATTTTTTTATCTAGGCTGTGGACCTACAGCTATGACACTCAGATTAAACTCTAAGATACATAGTATTTAAAAAAAGTTGGGATGCATTTTATTACAAAGGCAAGGTTAGCCTTTAAGCTATGGTATGGGTGGGGCCAGGGTCTGTGGTACGCGATAGCAGGGGAGCACTCACAGAGACCAATTAAAGGTATAAGTTCTTGCATTTGAAAAAGTGGTATGATAGGAAACCATAGGAGTAATTTTAGTAACATTAATGGTAACACTTGTAATAACACTTGTAGTAACACTTGAAGTAATACTAGCAAGAGCTATTACTCCACTAAGCACTCAAATACAGCATTGTTCTATATCCATAGGACTGATCTGTTCCAGGGATGCCTTATACATAGCATAGCTCAGGCACTCATGGCAAGCTTGCTGCACCCAGCTGATCAGTCCTTGGCAGTAAATGTGCCGTCTGACATGAGCTTCTGTGCATTCTGTCCCAAAGTGCACTGTAGAGGCATGCATCAGTTGACAAATTTCAACAAAACTAACTAAGAGACAGTGATCTGGAATATGTCCCACTGCTTGGAAGGAATGCAAGCTCATCAGTATAAAATGCCTTCTCAACCTCCAGGAAATCCCATTGGATGATCTATTGCTGGACATCAGCTGGAAGCTAGAGAAGCGCTCTCAGACATGGCTTCTTGTGTCTGGAAAGGAACCTCCCCATCTGGGAGGTTCCTGAGTCCTCCCATTGCAAGGCAGGCCATTCTTCCAGGGTATAGCCTTCAGCAGTATTAGGAATCAGTTGGGTAGAATGAACCACCGACACCTTCCTGGTAGGCTCTGGCTGGGCCAGAACAGAGGCTACTTCTAGGTCCTGCTGACACTGCCCTATATCTCCGTGGTTGCTCTACAGGGATATGAGATAGGGCATCAACATTGCTGCGCTTTGTGGTGGGTCTTGCAGTTAAAGTGAGACAACCGTGCCACTTCAGTTTCAGTGCCCCCATTTTAGCCAAGTCAAGGGGTTGAGGATTGCTATCTGTGTAAATGTATATCTGTGTCCCAGTAAGATACTCTGCAAATTTCCCTGTCACAGCTCAGACAAGAGCCAGAAGTACTAGTTTGAAAGAGCTGTAGTTGTGAGGATTATGCTCTGAGGAGCAAACACTGCGGCTGGAATAAGCAATGATGTGTTCAACTTCATTTTGCTCTTGGGCCAGTACTGCTCCTAGACCCTGTAGGTATCTGTTGGCATGGACTCAAAATAATTTGGTGTAGTCCACATATGCCAGCTGTGGGGCCAAAGTTAAGCATTACTTGAAGGTCCCAAAAGCAGCTTGCTGGGGTTCCCGCTTAAATGGATGGTGATGACTTGCCCCTCTGCTGGTTGAGTTGCCCACCCCACAGAGAAGCAATCTGACCAAACTTTGTTATAAAGCGATGGTAGTACTACCAACCCTAAGAAACAGGGTAATTCATTCAGTGTCTTGGGCCCCCCCCTAGTTCTCTACATTTCACTAATGCGCCTCTAACCCAGCAGAGCACTGCCCATCTAAGATGGCCACCAATCAGATAGCTGCTTACCTAGATACACCTATAGAGTCTGCAGAGAATAATGTGCTTCTTAGCCTCCACTCCATCTGCACAGTGGCATGCCTTGAAAAAGTATTCATACCCCTTGAAATTTTCCACATTTTGTCATGTTACAGCCAAAAACGTAAATGTATTTTATGGGGATTTTATGTGACAGACCAACACAAAGTGCCAATTATTTTAACCCTTCCTTGCAGCACACTAGTTCAATTCAAACAGAAAGATGCCCACATTTATTACTGTATATGCACCCTAACTGCAATACAGTATTAATAAACAAAACTTCAATTGAGCTTTAAGGCCACCCATTAGATTAAATAAATTTGCCTTTAAGGCCTTCAATCACATTAAAAGCCTAAGTAGGAGGCAGGGCCTTATAAAACTACAGGGCTGTAGCCCTAAGTAGGTGTGTCCCTTGTAGGCAGGTACAGTTTGTCCTCCATCCTATACAGTGCCTTGAAAAAGTATTCATACCCCTTGAAATTTTCAATATTTTGTCATGTTACAACTAAAAATGTAAATGTATTTTATTGGGATTTTATGTGATAGACCAGCACAAAGTGGCACATAATTGTGAAGTGGAAGGAAAATGATAAATTGTTTTCAACATTTTTTACAAATAAATATGTGAAAAGTGTAGCGTGCAATTGTATTCAGCCCCCCTGAGTCAATATTTTGTAGAACCAATTTTCGCTTCAATTACAGCTGCAAGTCTTTTCCACCAGCTTTGTACATCTAGAGAGTGAACCATTTACCCATTCTTCGTTGCAAAATAGCTCAAGCTGTCAGATTGGATGGAGAGCATCTGTGAACAGCAATTTTCAAGTCTTGCCACAGATTCTCAATTGGATTTAGGTCTGGACTTTGACTGGGCCATTCACATGAATAAGCTTTGTTTCTAAACAATTCTATTGTAGCTGTGGCTGTATGTTTAGGGTTGTTGTCCTGCTGAAAGGTGAACCTCTGCCCCAGTCTCAAGTCTTTTGAAGACTCTAACAGGTTTTCTTCTAAGATTGCCCTGTATTTGGCTCCATCCATCTTCCAATCAACTCTGAATATGATGCTGCCACCACCATGTTTCACGGTGGGAATTGTGTTTTCAGCATGATGTGCAGTGTTAGTTTTCCACCATTTTGCTTTTAGGCCAAAAAGTTAAATTTTGGTCTCATCTGACCAGAGCACCTTCTTCCACATGTTTGCTGTGTGCCACACATGGCTTCTTGCAAGCTGCAAATGGGAGTTCTTATGGCTTTTTTTCAACAATGGCTTTCCTCTTGCCACTCTTCTATAAAGGCCAGATTTGTGGAGTGCACGACTAATAGTTGTCCTGTGGACAGATTCTCCCACCTGAGCTGTGGATCTCTGCAGCTCCTCCAGATTTCCCATGGGCCTCTTGGCTAATTCTCTGATGAATGCTCTCCTTGTCTGGCCTGTCAGTTTAGGTGGACGGCCATTTCTTGGTAGGTTTGCAGTTGTGCCAAACGCTTTCCATTTTCAGATGATGGATTGAACAGTGCTCTGTGAGATGTTCAAAGCTTGGGATATTTTTTTCATAACCTAACCCTGCTTTAAACTTCTCCACAACTTTATCCCTGACCGGTGTGGTGTGTTCCTTAGCTTTCGTGATGCTGTTTGTTCATTAAGGCTCTCTAATGAACCTCTGAAGGCTTCACAGAACAGCTGTATTTATACTGAGATTAAATTACACAAATGTGGACTCTATTTACTAAATAGGTGACTTCTGAAGACAATTTGTTCCACTAGATTTTAGTTTGGGGTATCAGAGTAAAGGGGGCTGAATACAAATGCACGCCACACTTTTCAGATATTTATTTTGTAAAAAGATTTGAAAATCATTTATCATTTTCCTTCCACTTCACAATTATGTGCCACTTTGTGCTGGTCTATCACATAAAATCCCAATAAAATGCATCTACATTGTAACATGACAAAATGTGGAAAATTTCAAGGGGCATGAATACTTTTTCAAGGCACTGTACAGGATGGAGGACAAACTGTACCTGCCTATGAGGGACACACCTACTTAGGGCTACAGCCCTGTAGTTTTATACGGCCCTGCCTCCTACTTAAGCTTTTAATGTGATTGAAGACCTTAAAGCGGTTGTCTACCCTTTTTGTTTACTTTTACATACAGGTAAGCCTAGAATAAGGCTTACCTATAGGTAAAATGAATATCTTCTAAACCTGTATGGTTTAGAAGATATTCCCTTTCTAATGTAATAAATCGTTACGGCGCATGCGCCGTGTATGTCCCGGCAAAAGCCGGCATTTGTTCCGGACCCTGCCGGGAAAAACGAGCCCCGCACATGCGCAGGAGTGACGTCTCGCGGCTCCGGCCAGTCACAGTGCCGGAGCCGCGTACCCGGAAGCAAGATTCGGGTGAAGATGTCCGCTCCCACAGAGGGGACCGAGCGGCTCGGTCGGATCTTCGTTCAAGGTGAGCATTTCATAATGAGCTAGTATGCGGTGCATACTAGCTCATTATGCTATTATCTTGCAGGTTTTTATTTTTTTGAAAAAAAAATTTTGAGTAGACAACCGCTTTAAAGGCAAATTTATTTAATCTAATGGGTGGCCTTAAAGCTCAATTGAAGTTTTGCTTATGAATACTGTATTGCAGTTAGGGTGCATATACAGTAATAAATGTGGGCATCTTTCTGTTTGAATTGAACTAGTGTGCTGCAAGGAAGGGTTAAAGTAATTTGTTATGATAGCATGCTGGAGAGCCAGACCGCTGTTCTCACACACAAAGGAGCAGCCTGGGCCTTCAGATGTTTGACACACCCCTGTCCAGTGTTCAGATCAGCAGCACTCTCACTTCTTGAGCAGGGATTTTGGTTTGAGTTCTGCGCATGGGGCTTGTTAGACCACTGGGGACCTGGACTGCTGTGCTTTATGTTGAACAGCAATCAGGCTCTGCAGCTAGCTGCCAACACAGGCATTTTAACCCTTGCGTTATAGTAATTATAAATTAAACTTCAACTGGGTTTTAAACCCACATAATTGCCTGTCTGTAGCCCGTATATTTTCAAGACTGAAATTTTTGGACTTTGCATTAGCACTATTTATATAGCTGATGGTAGTACTATAATGCCACTACCTCCACCTTGCCCCCCAAGAGGTCTCAAGCTTTCTGATTTTTAATGATTTCTAGGTTAATGATGTCAAATTATGGCCTGTTATACAGACTTGTTAAAGTTTGTCTATAACAATATATGAAATACAATGTGTGCTCTAAGAGAAACATAGTGCATTTGGCAGGATTGGTATGTTTTTAGTAATTAGCCAACAAATCTGTTGGAGCAGAGGGTGAACTTTAATTATTGCATCACATCTCCAGCAGATTGGAATTAAAATCTGAGCATTATTAATATGTTTTCTCCACCGCTCCAACTTTTCATGGAATTTGGCGCAAATAGTTAGCTCCTGCTGTGGAGGATCCAGCCAGATACACTGGATTTAATTTGCACAGAGGCTGCGAGAGGGGAAAAAATCATCCAGGTCATGACACTGTCAAAGTTCAGTGCAATGTGTAAAGGCAGAATGACCTGAACCTCATATTCTCAGTAGCTTTCATAGGAGGAATGAAGAATGTAAACACTGTAGACCAGACTTTCAGTTAAGAATTAGACCTGTTGCTAGAAAAGGTTTTAAAAATAGTCAGTTTTGGCAGGTAAAGTATATCAGAACCTTTTACAGCTTGCTCAAAAGGAAACCTGTACAGAAATATGCAGGCTTCCATTACATACCTTCTTCTGTAAATGTCAGTTGTCTGACATCAGTACTTTTTTGTGGGATAGACAGTGTTATGTATATTGGTTTTGTGCTGCCCTAGGCAAGACTAAAATCGGGCGCCCCCCCCCCCCCCCATCTAAATTTTTCGCACCCCAGCCACCGTATACCATTCTTGTCTCAGGGTCTGATAGGAAAGTTGCAGCCATTCACATTGAACAGCTGCAACCTCCTCATCAGACCGTGAGACATGATTCCTCCAAGTGTCATATATAGAATTACTGCCCATGATCTGACGTTCGCAGTGATACCTCACATGTGTGGGACAATTGCTGTTTGCGTGCGTGCGGGACCGACACGTGAATTCGCCTTTGCGCAGGAGGGCGGGGGCACTTTAAACATTTTTTTTTTAATTATTCATTTATTTAATTTTTTTTTATTTTTACACTGTTGCTTTATTTTTTTTAATCACTTTTATTGCTGTCACAAGGAATGTAAACATCTCTGTGACAGCAATAGGCACTTGACAGGTACTCTTTATGGAGAGATCTGGGGTCTATAAGACCCCAAATCCCTCCTCTGCACTTCTTAAAAGCATTCAAAACACCAAGATCAGTGTTTTTGAATGCTTTTGATTTTTAAAAACTTGCGCTGATGGTTTCCGACTAAACCGGAACTGATCTCAGGTCATCGCTTCTGGATTACTATTCTCACCAGCCGATCAAAGCCGGTCCGCCTCCTGGTCGCTTGGGTCTCTGGGTGGGACGAGAGAGTCTGAGAGAGCCGCAGAAAGCGGTGGGATGTCCCCTTCCACTGCTTGCAAAAGCAATCGAGAGGCTAGTAAGCTGCTCCGATTGCTATTACAAGAGAGCCGACCGCCAGCTCTAAAAAAAGATACCAGGGTTAAGCCTGCAGCTGCAGGTATCATTCCAGTACAACCACCAAAAGGACGGGAAGTGGTTAAAGAGCCGCCTCTGCCCTTCTGCCTGGGGGTAACGCCAACCCCTCTGAAAAATGCCTCCCAAGGCAAACGCCTCGTTTGCCTTGCGGTAGATACGCCCCTAGGGACAGACACTTGTAGCCAGTGAGTTCAGAAATTCTGAACTGCATACTTGCTTCAAATTAGTGACTTGCAATTCAATCTTTTGTACAGGCAGGCTGTGCTGTTACACTTGTGTGAGAATTTGTGTAGTTCATTTTCATTTCAAGAAAGCTCTCTTTATGGGAAAAAAGGGACATCAATTTTGTTTGGGTACAACGCCGCACGGCCGTGCAATTGTCAGTTAAGGCGACGCAATGCCGAATCGCAAAAAATGGCCTGGTCAGGAAGGGGGTAAATCCTTCCAGGGCTGAAGTGGTTAAAAGGCTGTTCAAAATGTAAAGTTTCATATCTCCCAGGATAAATCATTTTTAAAATTACACTGCAACCAATATTACCAAAATAAACCTAGAATGTTAAGAATTTTGCCACACAAGCAGACTGAAAAACTTCTTATAATTGCACATATTGTGGTTGTGACTTATAACTATTTAAGTAAAAGCCACCTCTTTGCCTCATGCCTACTGTGCCTAATGGTAAGGTATACTGTATATTCAGTATCTTACAAAAGTGAGTACACCCCTCACATATTTGTAAATATTTTATTATATATTTTCATGTGATAACACTGAAGAAATGACATTTTGCTACAATGTAAAGTAGTGAGTGTACAGCTTGTATAACAGTGTAAATTTGCTGTCCCCTCAAAATAACTCAACACACAGCTATTGATGTGTAAACCACTGGCAACAAAACTGAGTACATCCGTAAGTGAAAATGTCCAAATTGGACCCAAAGTGTCAATATTTTGTGTGGCCACCATAATTTTCCAGCACTGCCTTAACCCTCTTGGGCATGGAGTTCACCAGAGCTTCACAGGTTGCCACTGGAGTCCTCTTCCCCTCCTCCATGATGACATCACTGAGCTGGTGGATGTTAGAGACCTTGCGCTCCTCCACCTTTCATTTAAGGATGCCCCACAGATGCTCAATAAGGTTTAGGTCTGGAGACATGCTTGGCCAGTCCATCACCTTTACCCCCAGCTTCTTTAGAAAGGCAGTGGTCGTCTTGGAGGTGTCTTTGGGGTCCTTATGTTGGAATACTGCACTGTGGCCCAGTCTCCAAAGAGAGGGAATCATGCTCTGCCTCAGTATGTCACAGTACATGCTGGCATTCATGGTTCCCTCAATGAACTGTAGCTCCCCAGTGCCGGCAGCACTCATGCAGCCCCAGACCATGACACTCCCATCACCATGCATGACTGTAGGCAAGACACACTTGTCTTTGTACTCCTCCCCTGGTTGCTGCCACACACGCTTGACACCATCTGAACCAAATAAGTTTATCTTGGTCTCATCAGACTACAGGACATGGTTCCAGTAATCCATTTCCTTAGCCTGCTTGTCTTCAGCAAACTGTGGGCTTTCTTGTGCATCGTCTTTACAAGAGGCTTTCTTCTGGGACAGCCATGCAGACCAATTTGATGCAGCGTGCGGCGTATGGTCTGAGCACTGACAGGCTGACCCCCCACCCCTTCAACCTCTGTAGCAATGCTGGCAGCACTCATACGTCTATTTCCCAAAGACAACCTCTGGATATGACGCTGAGCACGTGCACTCAACTTCTTTGGTCGACCATGGCGAGGCCTGTTCTCCGTGGAACCTGTCCTGTTAAACCGCTGTATGGTCTTGGCCACCGTGCTGCAGCTCAGTTTCAGGGTCTTGGCAATCTTCTTATAGCCTAGGCCATCTTCATGTAGAGCAACAATTCTTTTTTTCAGATCCTCAGAGAGTTCTTTGCCATGAGGTGCCATGTTGAACTTCCAGTGACCAGTAAGAGAAAGTGAGCGATAACACCACATTTAACACACCTTCTCCCCATTCACATCAAGAGAGCTTGTTACACTAATGAGTCACACAACACCGGGGAGTGAAAATGGCTAATTGGGCCCAATTTGGACATTTTCACTTACAGGTTTTCTGCCAGCGGTTTAGACATTAATGACTGTGTGTTGAGTATTTTGAGGGGACAGCAAATTTACACTTTTATACAAGCTGTACACTCACTACTTTACATTGTAGCAAAGTGTCATTTCTTCAGTGTTGTCACATGAAAAGATGTAATAAAATATTTTCAAAAATGTGAGGGGCGTACACACTTTTCTGAGATACTGTATATATTTGTATATGTACATTTTTGAAAAAAAGTTAGACAATATTCCTGTACTTACCTTATTTTCACCCTCAGTGCTAGAGAGATCCCGAGAACAATAAAGGTACCAAAGCGGTAGTAAGCTGCATCCGAAAAAAAAAAAAAATCGGGCCCCGGGCAGTTTTAGTCATAATGTGCTAGTATGCAATGCATACTAGCACATTATGACAGACTTACCTGAAAACGAAGCCCTCCGGCGATGCACTGTCACCGCTGAAGGTGATTCCATCTTCACCTGGTCTTCTATCCTGGTTAGTGGGCTTTGGCTATCTACTTGTTTACATTTCTTGTAATAGGAATAAAAGTGATCTTTTTTTTTTTTTTTTTTTTTTTTAAAGAACAGTGTAAAAATAAAAGTAAAATAAATAACTAAAAAAAAAATTTAAAGCGCCCCGTCCCCGCGAGCTTGTGCGCAGAAGCGAACGCATATGTAAGTCCCGCCCACATATGAAAATGGTGTTCAAACCACACATGTGAGGTATCGCAGCGATCGTTAGAGCAATCGCAATAATTTTAGCACTAGATCTCCTCTGTCACTCAAAACCGCTAACCTGTAGAATTTTTTAAAAGTCGCCAATGGAGATTATTAAGTTGCAAAGTTTGTCGCCAATTTTGAAGCATGGCATGTTGGGTGTCATTTTACTCGGCGTAACATTATCTTTCACAATATGGAAAAAAAATATCTTAACTTTACTCTTGTCTTATTTTTTGACTAAAAAAAAATGATTTTTTTTTCAAAAATAACACGCTTGTAATACCGCCGCCCAAATACGGTGTGACAAAGTTTTGCAACGGCCACCATTTTATTCTCTAGTGTGTTAGAAAAAAAAAATATAATGTTTGGGGGTTCTAAGTAATTTTATAGCAACAAAACCTGGTTTTAACTTGTAAACACCGAACTCCAAAAATAGTCTCCGTCTTAAAGTGGTTAAGTTAGCCAATTAAGGGTATAATTTAAACTCCAAACTTTCTGCAATACTGATTGTAATAAGCCAGCAAATGAAGGTGTTGTTTACTACTGAGGCCACTAGAGGGAGCCCACAGCACAAATCCCAGTTCTGCCAAGACATGATTCCTAATTTCTAGCCGGTTGCAATCTTTTCAGACTCATAAGTGGATAAAAGTTATTGGAATGTTACTTATTTAACAGTTGCAATGGGATTAATTATAAGAATAAGTAAAAATGCTCTAGGAGCACAGTGTTATCTAAGAATACTAAAAACACATCCACCAGCTTTCTGCACTGCATATATTAACAGACTGACCTTTCAAAGGATTTATGAGGGGGTAAATTTAACTTCCACATTTTCCACCACTTTATAATCTCTAAAGTACTCTTTTCATGAACAACAAATTAGCTATTACACACCATGCAGTTTTTCATAAGTCAACTATTCACTGCCCGGAATTAGAGGCTTTCATGAATATATCAAATGATATAAATAATTGCTAGTCGTGTTTATATATAAATCAGCTTGGATACCCCTTGTATAAATCATATGTAAAATACTACAAAAAAATCCCACTACGAATAAAAAAAGAGCAATATGAGAGCAGCCAGCAATGATTTGTTGATTACAAATATAAAATATAAAAATCCGGAAATGCAACATTAGTTTCCAATATAAAATGACATTCAAATCACATATGAGAGCAGTAAATGTCCATCACATGAGTATTAGAAGGACAGATAAAAGGCCCCACACCAGCTTCAGTGCGATAGGAACTACACACGACACCACAGTGTTTCCAGCAAGTCTGCTTACCAGAAAGGTGGTCAAAATAAGCATGCAGCATCATATATGAATTCCATGGCTCAGCACTGAGCATCAAGCAGGCAACCAACATCAATGGACTGTGCATGCAGCTCCACGAATGGTAAGGATATGTGTTCTGTTACATGATTTCCATGTAACATAAATATGCAGCTATAGTAATGTTTTTATAGTTGGTTATTACGATGCCATCTTGTGGTTCTTTTGGATATTACACCTTTCTATTGTATTTTCTAAGTGTGTACCTCCCATCCTCTGTGAGCTAATTTCCTCTTCCTAGTTCACTCTACTCTGTAACTTCCTGTTCCGGGTGCACTCTGCTATTCTAGTTCCTCTTCCTGTGTCCTCTCTCTCATGAGGTAAAGAATATGGCTACATGCTAGAAGGCCTCTCTCAATCTACTCGCATCCTAGGACACATTACTATGTTTTGACCTGCAGTTACCATCTTTCGACCATCTGTCACATTTGTTGTATGCTGTACCTGCTATTCCAATGAATAAATGCTCGTGGAAGAAATCGGTAATTGGTGAGTCACTAGCTGATAAGAACTGTCTGCGGTGATCATATCTGCTTATACAGGCCAGGCATAGAGGTCTCAACAAGGGATAAGTCGCCATTACAACAGTTAGGAGTCAGAATAATATGCCAGCTTCTCAATGGCTTAGGGCTCACCAAAACAACAAATAAAGAACTCCCATGGTGAAGTACGTAGAAAGAAGTTCAAGGCTTTATTAAAATTGTACTTGCAAAATGACTGATCAAATCGGGCATAAAAACAATCCAACAAAATGGGCGTGGCTACTGGCGTGCTCGTGTCATACGCCAGGTCCCTCTAACGCGTTTTGTCATCAGCAGACATCATCAGAGGCGTGGCCTGCTGATGCAAGCATGCTCATAAATACATAACAGCAGGTAATTGAAGAACCGGAGGTGCACACCCGGAAACATCCCGAACTCTTGGGTGCGTTCCAACCAACGGACATAACCAAAGGCTGGTAAACAGGATGCGCACACCCGGAAGCAATCCAAGTTTTCAGATGCTCTCCGTCTCCCGGATGTGAACGCCTCATGGTCTCAATGTAATATATGCAAACATCCAATGTATATTAAATAAAAGGAAATGCAAGTGTATAAAACAATCTCGTTTAGTGTGTCTGCTACAACCCACCAGTGGAAAATCGAACACAAAAATCACCGTTTGCAATATTCCATCACAAGGGGTAACAGCACCATCTAGAGGAAAGCAAACAAACTAACATAAAATATCATACAGCATGTTATACAAATAATCATACATAGCAGCATAAAATTGTTGAGCCTAAAATAAAGATAGGTGAAACAGTACAATGTCATACAGCATGTTATGCAAATAGAACATTAGTAGCAGCATAAAATGCTGAACCTATAAAAGATAGGTAAGACAGCACATGTGTAAATATATGATAAAACCATAACGCCATCAATCCACGGTGCGCCCAACCATGTTATGCTGACCCACTGGATACAGCAGTGATCCACACCCTCATGGAATGGGCACAACATGCAGGTCCACACAGCAAAACAAACTAAAATAAAACAAAAAAGGTCTAAATATACAAGAGAAGCTCAACAAAACATGAACATGGACAAATTTATGAAACCCCTGTAGAAATATTTAAGCCATTATTGATAAAACAGTTCACGTCCCAATCGACATTAAGTCCAAAAGGGACGTAAGACTGTATTTCATAAATGCAGCGGGTCTCTAGTCTGGTTATATTCCACCTGACAAAACACCCCCTCCAATGTGGGGTAAATTTGTCTATGGCAAGGATAATGGAACCCGCTGGATTTTTATCATGACACTGCAAATAGTGTTTGAAAACACGATGACTTGGAAAGCCTTTTCTGATGTTTGCTGTGTGTTATTTTCTCCTTACATTCATGGCCCTAGTGGTTCAACCCACATATTGAAGGCCACAAGGGCAGATGATTAAATAAACCACATTGTGAGATGCACAAGTGATAAAGGTTTTAATATCATAATTTTTGGAAGTGTCCGGAGAACTAAACTTACATATCCGCCTGTCTTGTAATTTATTCAAACTGCAAACCGCACATTTGCGACACGGAAAATAACCCTTAAGGTTTTGAAAAAAGGTGGTCCTATTCGGGGCATCTAAGATGTTAGGTGCAACATGCATTGCACCTAACATCTTACATCTTGGATGTTTGCATATATTACATTGAGACCATGAGGCATTCACATCCGGGAGTTGTAGCACATCTGAGAACTTGGATTGCTTCTGGGTGTGCGCATCCTGTTTACCAGCCTTTGGTTATTTCCGTTGGTCGGAACGCACCTGAGAGTTTGGGACGTTTCTGGATGTGCACTTCCGTTTTTACAAATTCCCGCTGTTATGTATTTATAAGCGTGCTTGCGTCAGCAGGCCACGTCTCTGATGATGTCTGCTGATGGCGAAACGCATTAGGCGGGATCTGATGTATGACGCAAGCACACTACTAGCAGTGGTCATTTTGTTGGATTGTTTTGATGTCCAATTTGATCAGTCATGTTGTAAGTACAATTTTAATAAAGTCTTGAACTTCTTTCTACGTACTTCACCATAGGAGTTCTTTATTTGTTATTTTGGTGAACCCTAAGCCATTGAGAAGCTGGCATATCCTTACCAACCGTGGAGCTGCCTGTTGAAATCTACATGTACAGTGCATTGATGTTGGTGGCCTGCTTGATGTCGTGGAATTCACATATGATACATGCTTATTTTGACCACCTTTCTGTTAAGCAGACTTGCTTGAAACACTGTGGTGTCGTGTGTAGTTCCTATTACACTGAAGCTGGTGTGGGGCCTTTTATCTGTCCTTCTAATACTCATGTCACGGACATTTACTGCTATCATATGTGATTTGAATGTCATTTTATGTCAAGAACTAGTGCTGCATTTCTGGATCCCATGTGTACAGGGCTTAACGCAATGCAGTATTTGAATTATGTTGACGACCCATAGTTAAGGCAGCAGTAAGATACAATTTCAGAAATAATTGAATGTAATTCTCACTGTTGTATCTATGTTATCAGCAGTAACCATGCCAAAGGGAGGTTGGGTGTGCTATAGCACTTCCAAAATGTAATATACCACCATCAGCAGCCACCATCAGGCTCCCCTGCTGCCTTAGCAAAAAAAAAAGTGCAAGGAACACCATGCATTCCAGCACACTGCTTGCAATTGTGCTGCTTTGCTGTGTGGTAGAGCGATCTCCTGCCAGACAGGTACATTCTAGTTCTGAAATTTGTGTGGGAGAGAGGCAGCTTTGCTGGAGTGGGTGCTCAGGTAAGTAAAAACTACAGAACACCAATGTTGGGGGATATTGCTTGGGTTTATTACTGGGGGTTATTGCTTTCCCTGACACTTGCTGGGATTTGTTGCTGAGGGTTGTTGGGGTTCATTGCTTGTTCTGACACTTGCTGGGGGTTTTCATTGCTGGTCCTGACACTTGCTGGAGGTTATCAGTGCTGACACTGTCACCAGCGCTGGGGATTATTGCTAGCCTTGACACATGCTGAGGGTTTATAATGCTGACACTGACACCAACAGTTGGGCTTACTTTACTCCCATTATCCCTTCAGTGCAGGGCCGGCCCTACCATGGGTCCCAGTGGGTCCATTGGACCCAGGCAGCACTTTGAGAGGGGCAGCAAATTGAACCACAGCCGCCTCAACCTCTCTTCTATTTACCCAGCAAATTGATGACCAAGATTTTTTCCAGCAGTTTTGTGTGTCATGGTGACAACTGCCCCCCTGCGTCGCTCCGCCTGCCCCTATACTACCCTAGCCCATCCCTATACTGCCCTAGCCTGTCCATATACTACCCTAGCCTGCCCCTATACTACCGTAGCCCATCCCTGTACTGCCCTAACCTGTCTATATACCACTCTAGCCAACCCCTATACTACCCTAGCCTGTCCATATACTATCCTAGCCTGTCTATATACTACCCTAGCCTGTCCATATACTATCCTAGCCTGTCTATATACTACCCTAGCCTGTCCCTATACTGCCTTAGCCTGCCCCTTAGAATTAAACGTAATGGTATGTCATATAATTTTGCATATAGCCAAAGTGCTGTTGCATGTAAATCTGACTTCCCAATAAATTTTAGTTTTAATTATCATGATATGAAATAATGGATGTGGGGGACTTTTGGTGGGCGTGATTTTTTATTTTTTTTTGGGGGGGGGGGCAGCATTTCATTCTTGGACCCAGGCAATGTAATGTCTTGGGCCAGCCCTGCTTCAGTGTACCCCAAGCCCTTTTTTAGCCAAACCATAGCAAAGCAAAGGGAGAAAGGTGGCATACTACAAGCTAAGTGGCTACAGTGTGTTCTTACTACTATAGGTCTATATAACATTGGATTTTAGATTTTCTGTCTAAGCACGTCTAAATATGATATGTCTGCTTTTATTATAATAAGGGATTAACGTTTAGAGACTTAGTTTCCTCACTTAAAATCCCACCACCAAGAAAGTACCAAAAAAAAAAATTGTCTTGAGCCACCCCTGCTTATCAGTTTCATCTCTGCAGAGCTCATCACCGCATCCCTCTTATCAGATTATTAATGGCTCTGATTCCATCTGAAACCAGTCCTATCATTTATCTTTGAAGTCAGTGATCCCTAACTCCAGACTGCATGTCTGCTTCTCCAAAATAGAGTGAATGTTAGTCACAAGTCCTAAATGGGTAGAAATTTTAACAGGCCCAGCAAAGCCTTGACTCTCACCAGTTAAAGTGACACTCGTTTAATTGATTCAGTCTGTCTAGAATGCAGTAGTGTAGAAATGTTTCTGAAAGTAATCTTATCAAAACAATTTCTCTTAAATTCTGCACTAATTTATCATTTTAAAGCTGTCACTGAGACAGGATGAGAATTTAGACATCAGTCTTTCTGCTTGTTCAAGGTCAGTGAATCACTAGGTAGTGAAGGCAAGATCAGGGTGAAAGCCCTGGAACCACATAACAGAGAACCACTTGAACCATTTCTAGTGGTGCTGTGGCCATTTTTGGATATTTTTAAACATCTGTCCGGCACTAAAAAGAAAAAAAGCTTTTCTTACAGTTTGATTGGTTAACCACTAACAAAATGGCAGCTACCAGTTCTCCTAGGGTGTATGGAGTATGTCACCCATCAAAATGCACAGGAGGTGTATGGGTAGTTCCACAGACCTCATCTCTACTACACAAGGTGCAAGAATAGGTGCTGAAGCACTCAAGGACTCAGAGAGAAGGTTACCTTGAAGTTGGAAGGGGTTGTTACTTATATCACATATGTCAAACACAAGGCCCAGGGGCCGAATCTGGCCCCCGAGGCCTTATCATGTGGCCCTCGCACCCAGTATTACAGCTGGAATGTGGTGGAACTCTATTCCTCCAGTTCTGACTCTCACCCTCTGCTCCTGCTCACCGCTGTCACTTGTAAAGCAGAAGCCTTCATTATTTATAAGGGACAGCTTTGCTCTTAGCTGCTCCCGGATCTAACCGATCCCTGCACACACTCATGGTGGGGCACACTGGCGACAGATATACAGAATTTGATAGAAAGAATGATCTCCCTGCAGAGCTGCCTACACAGGGAGATACTAGAGCTGGGCCAGGTAAGAGAGTAGAGATGGAAGAATGCGTTGGGGTTGCACACCGTGCATAGCACATCCCTAAACCATGCACTGTGTACACAGTGCACCCCTGAACTCTGTACGTAACAAACTCCTGAATCCTGCACTCTGTACGTACACACACACTCATCAGACCACAGCACACTGGATATGACGCTGAGCACATGCACTCAACTTCTTTGGTCGACCATGGCGAGGTCTGTTCTGAATGGAACCTGTCCTGTTAAACCGCTGTATGGTCTTGGCCACCGTGCTGCAGCTCAGTTTCAGGGTTTTGGCAATCTTCTTATAGCCTAGGCCATCTTTATGTAGAGCAACAAATATTTTTTTCAGATCCGCAGAGAGCAATAACACCAATTTTAAAACACCTGCTCCCCATTCACACCTGAGACCTTGTAACACTAACAAGTCACATAACATTGGGGAGGGGAAATGGCTTATTGGGCCCAATTTGGACATTTTCACTTAGGGGTGTACTTACTTTTGTTGCCAGCGGTTTAGACATTAATGGCTGGGCGTTGAGTTATTTTGAGGGGACAGAACATTTACACTGTTATACAAGCTGTACACTCACTACTTTACATTGTAGCAAAGTGTCATTTCTTCAGTGTTGTCACATGAAAAGATATTATAAAATATTTACAAAAATGTGAGGGGTGTAAGTATAACGTTTGTTATTTTTAATGAAAAAAAAATGTGACTTTAGTATCACTTTTAATAACAGAATTTACTAAATGTAAAATTTTCGCCAATCGGTTGCATTGTATCTTATCTTTATGAATGGGAAAATAATGGAGGGTTTTCATTCCTCTAAAATTCCAAAACAATGGGGGACTTTTGCTCAACTATGTTCTTTTGACTAAATGTATTAAAGTCATTGGGGACTGCAAAATGAAGGAGGTGTTTGGTGGCATTGGCTGTGCATATTTGGCTGTGGAATTGATTTTTTACTTTTACAGTTAGCTTGCCTTACATACAGCAGAAGCACCCCAATCAAATTAATTTCAGTTTGAAAAAAGGACATTTTATAAAGATAGCTTTAAGCAGTGATGCATGCTTTGTCATCAAGCGGCAATAGGTTTACGTAATAGGTGTAGATACAGTAGTGTAAGAGCAGCAGGACATTTTCAGGGCTTATTCACACAGTGTGGTGACCTGCAATTTTCCTAGTGCACATACAAAATAATGTTTTTTAATGTGCCCTGTTCATACAGCAACACTGGTGTGATGTGTGGTCCGTTGCAATTCAGAAAAAAGCAAACATTTTTTTCACAGCGCGCTGGATGGTACAGCATGTCACTGCACTGCAGCCCAATGCACTGTGCTGCTGTGCAGAGACACAAATAAAGTATTATCATGTGACATATTCTGTTTCAAATGCCACTTTATGCATTGACATACCTCTTAGACCCAATCTCTCTGGACAGTATAGTCCCCTACTGACTTGGCAACATCCACAGGCAGCTTAACTCTTCACTAAGACACAGACGTTGAATCCAACACAGTTTTACTTCAGCTACAGAGGATGTTTTTCCAGTCTTTTGAGGTGTAAGAAGACAGACTTTCCTGAGCCCTGTCTCTATGTAACTAATACTGACTGAGGGGACATTGAAGTGGAGAGGGTCTAGCTAGGACTGAAATAACTAGCACTTAAAGGGAAGGGAGGACAGAGGAAGTTACATAAATCATATAGTAAACAAGTTGTAGTGGCCCAAAACTGCCACTAGATATCAGCATAAAACTGAACAATATTAATCTGATGCATTTCAACACAACATATAAAAACATGAAAGTGGGGCAGAACACACATCAAATCAAGTAAAAAAAAAAAAGTTACTTATGTGATTTGCCAAAATGCACATTGCACCACTCCCTGACAGACCTCACACTGACAGCTGCCTGCATGATAAAACACTGTGCAGGCTGGTGTGATCCAGCCCTTGAAGAGGGAAATTTGGCAGAAATGTACTAGAGATAAAGAGTATAAGCAGGGGTTTCCTACAAGAGTTAGGTTACTGCAGGTTATACTGCAGCAAAAAAAAAATAAAAAAATAGGCCAGCAGCAGGATGATTTTAATGAGCAAGGGTAGGCCAAAATTTACTGAAGTCAAAGAGCACAGGCTGTGTTTTACTGCATGAAATTAAGATGCTGCAGAAGGTAAAACAGTGTAAAAAATGGTCAGCAGCAAGACCGTTTTATTCTATTCAGAGATAACAGGTCTAACCACTGTATGCCTAACTTTTGTTTTTACTATTTACATTGCATTAACTGCAATGTGAATAATCCTAAAACAAATCTGGAGTGCACTCTAGGAGAATGGCTAGGATATGGTGCAATATATGGTGCAATGTCCCCTAAGAGGTACCTCTTAGCATAAGCAATAGATGAAGGTCTCTATATAGCAGCTGTAAAGGGACAGTCTTTAGTCCTAACTCTTCAGCCGGCTAGAGTCGGGGGCCAGTTGTACTGTTGGTACATAAAATAATTATCCCTAAAGGGCTTAGTCTCTCCCTCTAGCAGCAGATAGTAAAGTCCCACCAGATTGCAGCTCACCACCCAGTCACACACAGCGATTAGTCAACTCTGCACCCAGGTGACTCTGGCTGTCGGCACCCTCAAACTTAGCACACTGGATCCTGCTCAGGCTGCTGACATGCAGCAGCAATGGTGCACACTATACACCAATGTGCACTCTTCAGTCTTCCTCGCAGCAAGAGTGTCCTGTACAGCCTGAGAAAGTGCAGCTCTATCCCCTCCTCCTGAAAAATTCTCTTCACCAGGAAAATGCAGTTCACCAGGTGGCAAGATCACCAAGTGACAAAAAAAGATAACAAATCTTGAAAAATGAAAACAGATGCAGCAACCACATCTAAGATTACAGTAGAGTCTCTCATCTGGACTACAGTTCCCACGGTTCAGTGCTGCCTGATTCAGTCTATTGAACTCTTCCTGCTCAGCAGCTCCCTCCTTTTGCTGATATAGCTGTTAACCAATTTAGCACCACAAGGGAGCAGCTGCAGCCAGTGTTTCTCTCACTTTCCATTCTTAGCCAAGCACCTGGCTACAAAAGCATAGAGAGGGTGGCCCTGGAATAGCCTTGTACTTCTGTAGGCTCTTAGTGGAGCAATGACTATGAAGGACAACTAGGGGGTGCCTACTAGGGATGGGCCGAACACCCCCTGGTTTGGTTCACACCAGAACACCTCGTTCAGGCAAAAAATTTGTGCGAACATGCGAACCCTATTAAAGTCTATGGGACACGAACATGAACAATCAAAAGTGCTCATTTTAAAGGATTATATGCAAGTTATTGCCATAAAAAAATGTATGGGGACCCGGCGACTGCCCTAGGGGACATGTATCAATGCAAAAAAAGTTTTGAAAACAATGCTTTTTTTCAGAAGCAGTGATTTTAATAATGCTTAACCACTTCAGCCCCGGAAGGATTTCCAGCTTTAGGACCGGAGCCCTTTTTGCGATTCGGCGCTGCGTCGCTTTAACTGACAATTGCACGGTCGTGCGACGTTGTACCCTAACTAAATTTGCGTCCTTTTTTTCCCACAAATAGAGCTTTCTTTTGGTGGTATTTGATCACTGCTGCATCATTTCTGATCGCCGCTATAAACAAAAGAAGAGCGACAATTTTGCAAAAAAAAAAACAAATTTCTTACTTTTTGCTAAAATACAAATCCAAAAAAAAAATATAAAAAAACATTTTTTTCACCGTTTTTGGCCGATTTATATTCTTCCTCATATTTGCGATAAAAAAAATCGCAATCGGTGTTTATTGATTGGTGGTCGCGTTTACGGATGATGAGGATTAATTTTTGGGGTTTTTTATTTTTTTTTATTTTTTATTAGTAATGGCGGCGATCTGCGATTTTTTTGCGGTACTGCGATATTTCAGCGGACATGTCGGACCATTTTGACACTTTTTTGGGACCATTGGCATTTATACAGCGATCAGTGCTATAAAAATGCACTGATTACTGTGTAAATGCCATTGGCAGTGAAGGGGTTAACCTGCAGGGGGCGCTCTAAGGGTTAACTATGTTCCCTGGGCGTGTTTCTAACTGTAGGGGGACTGCACTATCTGGGGAAGGGAAGTGGTCACAGCCTTCACGTACAGGAAGGCTGTGATCACAGCCCTTCCCCCTCACACAGAGCGGAGGTCCGTGTTTACTTACACGGAACTCCGCTCCTTCGCTCCGGGGGGGCCATCGCGGGTAGCCGGCGGCAATCGAAGCCACCGCACCCGCTCCCTGGCCCTTCCCGAACACAGTGAGCACGCGGGCGCGCCTCCGGCAGCGCGCGCTCACTAAGCTCATTCCCGCAGCCGCCGTCGTATGACGGCGTTTTGCGGGAACGAACCACTTTGCCGCCGTCAAATGCCAATCGGCGGTCGGCAAGTGGTTAAAGTGAAAAAATAAAAATGAAATATTCCTTTAAATATCATGCCTGTGGGATCAGCTTAGTGTGCCTGTAAAATGGTGCATCTGTGTGATGTTTAGAACAGTGCCGTAGCAAAATGACATTTCTAAAGGAAAAATGTCATTTAAATTTGCTTGCGGCTGTAATGTATTGCTGCCTCCCGGCAATATGGTTAAAAAAAATCAAGGAAAAAAACAGCATAGGTCACCCCCCCACCCTTGGGTCTGGTATGAATTTTAAGGGGAACTGCATGCTAAAATTTTTTTAAAAATTGACGTGGGGGTCCCCCCAAAATCCATACCAGACCCTTATCTGAGCATGCAGCCTGGCCTGGCAGGATGGGGGGGGGGCGAGCACCCCCCTCCTGAATCGTACCAGGCCACATGCCCTCAACATGAGGGAAGGTGGGTGCTTTGGGGCAGGGGGGGCCCCCCACCCCAAAGCACCTTTTCCCCATGTTGATGGTGACAAGGGCCTCTTCCCGACAACCCTGAGCTGTGGCTGTCGGGGTCTGCGGGTGGGGGGGCTTATCAGGGCCCCTCCCCACATGAATGAGTATCCCCCACCAAAAATGTGTCAAAAAAGTAAAAACGACAGGAGAAAGCTTTGGACAATTCCTTCATTAAAAAATACATTTAAAAAAAGTGTCCTGCGATGTACATCCATGTCAATCATGGTGCCGACGGACCGAAAAAACAAAAAAATGAAAAACGCATTTGCCTGTTTCAGAGGCGACTCGCCAAATGGGCTGTCTTCGGTTGGACAGCTCTTATATAGGCCAGTGAATGGGTAACCCCCTCCCCCATCTGACGCCACATGATGTCATAAGGGGGCGGGGTCACCTGGTTACATCACTGGGAGGCCCCGCCCTTGCCTATATAAGAGCTGTCAAACTGAAGAGAGCCCATTTGACGGGTCGCCTCTGAAAAAGACGGATGCGTTTTTCCTTTTTTTTCTTTTTGGGTCCATCAGCATCATGATTGACGATGGATGTACACCACGGGACACTTTTTTTAATTTTTAATAAATGAATTGTCCAAAACTGTCTCCTGTCGTTTGTACTTTTTTGACACTTTTTGGTGAATGGGTAGGTGTACAATGTACCTGATACTCATTCACATGGGGGGGTGGGATCTGGTGGCTCCCTTGTTAAAGGGGGCTTCCAGATTCCGATAAGCCCCCCCCATCTGCAGACCCTGACAACCACCGGCCACGGTTGTAGGGAAAAGGCCCTTGTCCCCATCAACATGGGGACAAGGTGCTTTGGGGTGACCAAAGCACCTTCCCCAAGTTGAGGGCATGTGGCCTCACTTGTCCCCCCCCTTCCTGACCTGCCAGATTGCATGCTCGGATAAACTGTATTATATATCCTACAATGACTGGACTATATCCTCTGAACTACATTATATATACTATACTGACTGCACTATATACTCTGAACTGCAATATATATACTACGGGGACAGGACTATATAAAATTGTAATCACATGCCCCAGTAGAACAGGGGCAGAAAAATTGGGCATTGGGTGTTGGTGGTGCCCTATACTGTACACCACTGAATGCACTGTCTATATAGGAACCCCTTCCACGAAACCAGTGGGGTTTCGTGGAACAGGGGTACAACTACCCCTGTTCCCGGAAAAGG
>BLSH010217760.1:215142-228392 GCA_018402905.1 Glandirana rugosa
TATATATGTCACGTAAGTGACATCTTCATTGTTCTCACATGAAAAGATATAATAAAATATTTACAAAAATGTGAGGGGTGTACTCACTTTTGTGAGATACTGTGTATGTGTGTATATATATATATATATATATATATATACATATACACACACACACACAATAGACTGTGTATATATTTATGTATTAAAACACCGGCTGAAGTGTATTACATACTGTACAGCGCCGAATGCACTGTATATATAGTCTACACTGAATGCAGAGTATATATACTAAACTGTGTATATATAGATATATATATTAATACACCATGCACTGACTGTATATATAGTCTACAGTGAATGCACTGTATATATAGTCTACACTGAATGCAGATTATATATATATATATATATATATATATATATATATATATATATATACACACACACACTACACTGTGTGTATATATATATATATATAATATATATTTTAATACACTGCCTGCACGCCACTAACTAACCTGCCTAATCTAGCTCAAGTTCTCTCTATCTCTGTCCACTCCAACACACTACATACGGCCGCTTTGTGTAAGCAGCCTTATATAGTGTGGGGAGTGGACTTAGCCCCCTGAGCCATGATTGGACAAAAGCACGTTGTGATTGGCCAAAGCCTGCAGGTCAGGTGCATGCTTTGGCCAATCATAAGATGTCAATGCACTGCAATCTGGCAGTGCATTATGTGGCGTTCCGTGCCGCTCAAATTTGCCACGAACACCCCATAATGTTCGCTATTCTGTGAACGCCCGATGTTCAACTCTACTGGGAAGGCTGTCCACAAGGTTTAGGAGTGTGTCTATGGGAATGTTTGACCATTCTTCCGGAAGAGCATTTGTGAGGTCAGGCACTGATGTTGGACAAGAAGGCCAGGCTCGCAGTGTGCACTCTAATTCATCCCAAAAGTTCCTCCACTCCAGACTCGCTCATGCATGTCTTTATGGACCTTTCTTTGTGCACTGGTATACAGTCATGATTGGAACAGGAAGGGTCCATCCCCAAACTGTTACCACAAAGTTGGGAGCATGAAATTGTTCATAATGTCTTGGTATGCTGACACCTTAAGAGTTCCCTTCACTGGAACTAAGGGCCAAGCCCAACCCCTGAAAAACAACCCCACACCATAATCCCCCCTCCAGCAAATGATTTGGGGTGGAAGGACCTGACTGGCCTGCACAAAGTCCTGACCTGAACCCGATAGAACACCTTTGGGATGAATTACAGTGGAGGCTGCGAGCCAGGCCTTCTCGTCCACATCAGTGCCTGACCTCACAAATGCGCTTCTGAAAGGATAATCAAACATTCCCATAGACACTCCTAAACCTTGTGGACAGCCTTTCCAGAAGAGTTGAAGCTGTTATAGGTGCAAAAGGTGGGCCGACCCAATATTGAACCCTACAGACTAGGACCGGGATGTCATTAACCGCTTGCCGACGGCTGATCGGCAATTGACGGCGACAATGTGGCTCTGTAACTCGAATCGCCGTCATACGACGGCGGCTGCGATACAGAGCCACTGTGAGCGCGCGCGCGCCGCCGGAGGCGCGCACGCGCACTCACTGTGTTCGGGGGGGTCCAGGGGGCGGGTGCGGAGGCTTCGATTGCCGCCGGCCACCCGCGATGCCCCCCCCGGAGCGAATGAGCGGAGGTCCGTGTAAGTAAACACGGACCTCCGCTCTGTGTGAGGGGGAAGGGAAGTGATCACAGCCTTCCTGTAAGTGAAGGCTGTGACCACTTCCTTTCCCCAGCTAGGCAAGTCCCCCTACAGTAAGAACACGCCCAGGGAACACAGTTAACCCTTAGAGCGCCCCCTGCAGGTTAACCCCTTCACTGCCAATGGCATTTACACAGTAATCAGTGCATTTTTATAGCACTGATCGCTGTATAAATGCCAATGGTCCCAAAAAAGTGTCAAAACATTCCGACATGTCCGCCCCAATATCGCAGTACCGCTAAAAATCGCAGATCGCCGCCATTTTTAGTAAAAAATAAAAAAAAATAAAAACCCCAAAAATGAATTCTCATCATCCGTAAATGCGACCACTTTTGCGCAAACCAATCAATAAACGCCGATTGCGATTTTTTTATCGCAAATATGAGGAAGAATATAAATCGGCCAAAAACGGTGAAAAAAAATGTTTTTTTATATTTTTTTTTTGGATTTGTATTTTAGCAAAAAGTAAGAAATTTGGGTTTTTTTTGCAAAATTGTCGCTCTTCTTTTGTTTATAGCGGCGATCAGAAATGACGCAGAGGCGATCAAATACCACCAAAAGAAAGCTCTGTTTGTGGGGAAAAAAGGACGCAAATTTAGTTTGGGTGCAACGTCGCACGACCGCGCAATTGTCAGTTAAAGCGACGCAGCGCCGAATCGCAAAAAGTGCTCCGGTCCTAAAGCTGGAAATCCTTCCGGGGCTGAAGTGGTTAAAGTTCATGTGTGTGTAAATATAGTGTAATATAGTGTATATTTGCAAATTTTGTTCAACTAAAACATGTTTTTTAAATACAAATGCTTAGGCAGTTTAACTTGTATTTTTTTTATAATGTTTAACTGGTAGGTGTGCTGGGAAGAAAAAAAAATTGTTTCTCTGTTGTCACCATCAGGAAGCTGGTCTAGAACAATGATGTGAAGTGAGTGCGTGTAGATAGGAAAAGCCTGAAAAAACTTGATCAGCTGCACTGCGATGCAATAAAAGGATGCAAAAACAGTGAAAACTATATTTTATGTAAAAAAAAAAGAAAAAAAACATTCAATTGTCTGTGGGACAATGATGAATGATCAAATCATTTGATGTCCGTGAAATTTTAGTGAAAAATTGGGGAGTTTAGCATCATACATTGGTACCAACGGGGAAGGCAAAATTAAGGATTTTTTGGTGGTTTTTAAGGATGCAATGGGCTATAAATAGACCCTAAAGCCTCGTACACACGGTGCAACGGATGTACAACCGAACGGCCCAAATCGTATGTTGGCTGTTGTATCTCGTGTACTGACATGCACTAAGCCATCGCATGACCAAGCCGAACGTAGTGACGTGCTACGAGTGTATAAAGAGGAAGTTCAGGTGCATGTAATTTGTGAATTAGGCACTTCTGGGTGTTTCTGACTTCGGATCATGCGTGTTTTTGCACAGTACAACTTGTTGGACCAACTCCTCTGTACACACGGTACAACGGTCGTACGACCGCTTGTTGTACAACCAAAGTTTTCTAGTCTGCTCATCCAACCTCTGTTGTACAACTGTAGCACGTTGGCTGTTCTAATCGCGTGTACTAACGGTTGGATGATCGTACAACAAGCGGTCGTTACGACCGTGTTCATACGCCCGTCGCACCGTGTGTACGGGCCTTTAGGATTACAGAGGCTTGTTTGAATGAACTGTTTCTGTGGCAGAAAGAATGACCCATCATTAGCTTCATTTTTTTTTTTTTGTGAAAAAATTTGAAATGAAAAGAAAATGAAAAATTTAAATATGAAAAATTGAAAGCAGCATTACACAAACTCAAATACACACACACACACATACACACACACACACACACACACACACACACACACAAAAAATACAGGATACACTAAATGAAAAAGACTATAAATATACCTTCTAAATAAAAAGAAACAGAGTAGATTATTTTTTAAACAAAGGTCACGTAAATAGTCAATACTACTAGGTAGAAGTCATACTTTGCTTTGGATTTTAAATAAACTTGATTTTGCTTATTTATATGCATTACTATTTTTTCCTTTCACACGTCATTTTATATATGTATTCATTGAACAGAGACCTCCAATTATGAAGCCACTGCAACTTTTCACTACACTCTTTCAACAAGATTAGGAATAATATTACACGGTTCAAAAACTTGCACCAGTCTTGCACGCTACTGCGTCAGCATCTTGCCTCTCTGCAGATACGTTTTCATTTAAAAAAAAATAGTTTAAAGTAATTCAATTAAGCGGGCATATTAGAGCATATGTTTTTTTTTTATTATAGTGCGTGCTCCAGTATTAGCCTGTCTTGCACGCAACCTGCTCTGTTACCATAATGAAGAAATATACCATTACGATAAAATAATGATATGAAAATAAACCAAAACATACCTGTGAATCCAGCTACTTACTGCAAATTCACCCTTGCAGTTTGAACAGATGCCATATTGGCCTGATTATTAGGGCAACGTGCATTAACCCATTTTAACTCTATATCTTTATTTGTTGCAAGTGTTTGGTTGCTATGAGTTACTGCAGTATGCATACAGCACCATGGATTGTTTGGAATATTATTGCAGCAATGCAAAGGCTTTCAAAGTGAACATGAATTGGGTCTCCTATCCTAAGTACGTATAGGTTGGACATTAATATTGGCATGCATTATATAGATACTATAATATTGTGATTGTACCTACCATGCTATCAGCTTCTTGTGCTGCAGGCTGGATTCTCTATATGTTGCAGTGTGCTGTGTCAGGATCCTGGATGGGGTTTTATTGCAGGAAGAATATTTAGGGGGTGGGGTTTTACACGATGCAGTTAAATGCAGCATCAAAGCCTGTGTAGAAATGCAGAATGTATGGGACGCTTCACTTACTCTCTGCTGTTTCTCTCTGATCCTTTAGATAGATCACGTTAGCCAGGCTATTGCTGCAATCTAGAATTTGGCTCATGATTTATTGACTAAGGAAAAGCTGAATGCAGGGATATGAAGGATGCAATTAAGGCTGACGTCACTTCTATGAGTTGATGTAACATTTGGTAAAATGTGCATTTTACTGAGTTGCCAAAAATGGTGCAGAAACAACTTTTTTTTTGCATCAAAATTAATGGATTGCCTTAGTGCCTGAATAATCATGCATGCAATTTAGGATGCAGAAGTGTAAAGGGGCCACTAAATGAAATAAGCAAGGAAGGCTATTTGCAAAATGTAAGCGCAAAAAATTATATTTTTTTTAGTTATGCTGTGTTTATAGGAACACAGAATAAACATTGAGTGGGGTTTTTCAAATTTAGCTGCAAGGTGGAAATACCATTCCATTGTGGTGCATTAAAAAGGAAGTAAACCCTGATGAGTTTTACTTCCTCTTTAGTTCCCTGCAAAGTAAAAGCATAATGGGCCAGTATGCACCGCATACTAGCACATTATGTGACATCTACCTGCAATTGAAGCCTGTGCTATCTCCTGTGGAGGCTGCATCCATGACTGCCCCTATTCCTTCCAGGGCTGCAGACTCCGGCTCTGTGACTGTGAATCGCGTGGCGTCACTCCCGTGCATGCACACAGGAGGCGCCAGTCACGGCACAAATGCTAGTGAAGAAACAGCACGGCGGGCCATTTGTTCACTGCACCTGTGCTGATGATGTCGGCGTAAGAGTATACAGTGAATATCTCCTAGACTGTGCAAGTTTAGGATAGGGTGACCAGACGTCCCCGGTTTCAGGGGACAGTCCCCGGATTGAGGACACTGTCCCCGGACCAAACCTGTCCCCGGTTTTGTCCCCTGATTGGATTTGAACAGGGGCCCAAGCCTTTTCAAAGACAGTCAGTGCAGAATTAAAAAAAAATTTCTGAATTACACCCCCTCCCCCCCCCACTCCTACTAGCTTAGAGCGGGTGGGTGTAATTCCCGCTCACATGTTCTTCTGTCTTGGCTCAGGTCCCGGTCAGCTGCCTGCTTGCCTATCTCCTTGCCTTCCCCAGCGGAGTAATCTTCCTCTGCTCAGTTCAGCTCGCCACCCGGTAGTAGCCTGGGGCCCAAAGAGAGGCTGTGAGGCGGGCAGTGGTGGTGACAGCAGAGAGAGGCAGCTGAGCTCAGCTGACAGTGTCCAACAGCAGGCACAGAGGGGAAGCGGATCCAATTGTGGGGCTGCCAGTGCCTTCAAGGCTTCAACACCAGTGTGCTTTGGGGGTGTCTGTGAATAGACTACATTGCACTGTGTCTGTCTCTCTGGCATAATGGATGGTATCACAACGCACAGGCAGCAGGCATTCTATCGTGGCTCTGGCTGGCGTTGCACTGCCACAGTGTGTCACATAACATGGCTGCTGGGACAGGGATCTGTGCCTTCCCTTAGTAAAAGCAACCTCCCCCACAGTAAGAAAACGCTTGTTAGGCACACATTTAACCCTTTGATTGCCCTAAATGTTAACCCCTTCCCAGCCAGTGTCATTAATACAGTGACAGTGTATATTTTTAGCACTAATCACTGGTTCCCACAAAGTGTCACTTAATGTCCGATTTGTCCACCGCAATATCGCAGTCCCTGATTGCCGCCATTACTAGTAAAAATAAAATTTGTCCCTGGACTTCATTTTAAAAATCTGGTCACCTTAGTTTAGGAGATATTCATGGTAGCTACCTAATAAGCCTTATTATAGGCTTACCTGCAGGTAAAAGTGGTTGTAAAGGGTTTACATCCACTGCAACGCACATATGTTACACCGTTACATAGTTAGTCTGTTTGAAAAAAGTAGATCTAGTTCAACCAATAGAACAGAAGCACACACACAAACACACAAAAAAACTCCATATACAAAATCCTAAACCCACAGTTGATTCAGAGGATGGCACAAAATCAAGTGCCCCCATAGCAAGGAGCTTATTATGGGGGCACTCTGAAGGGAGGAGGAGCTGAGAGCGCCCCCAAAAGAGGAGGTTCGGGTCTACCCTGTGCAAAACCTTTGCACAGAGCAGGGAAGTGAAAGTAGTGGTTCACCTGTCACCCTGCCCAAACAGTCACACTCTTCTCAGGCATCCAGAGTCAGGAATCAATCCAAGTGCTTTGTTTTTGTTGTTTTATTAGGGGACTTAACTTGGATAGGGATAGGAGGTTATGAGATGCCCAGAAGAATTTTTGCAATGCTTTAGAATGGGACCTCTCTGTACACTCTTTGTACACGGCTCCTTAAAGTCTCTTCCAGCCCAATACTTGCTTGCAGACTGTTCCTCTCTTCACCTTATGCACACTACTTCCTTCAGACTGTTAATCCTCCTGCACAACTATTAGTTACTCTTCTGGACCAGCCAGCACTATGGGTTGATAGACCTGGCACTAACTCCACCAGGCCTAAAGCAAATGCCTTTTGCGGACATGGACCTTGGGCCCCTATGGTGTAGAACAGTCCTAGTGCTAGCTAGTCACTCACCAGACCTGTTCTATCGTGTTGAGGTGCAGGCCAGTCAAGTTCCTCCACCCCCAAACTCCCTCATCCATGTCTTTATGGACCTTGCTTTGTGCACTGGTCCAAACCATTTGGTGGAGGGGGATTATGATGTGGGGTTGTTTTTCAGGGGTTGGCCTTGGCACTTTAGTTCCAGTGAAGGGAACACTTAAGGTGTCAGCATACCAAGACATTTTGGACAATTTCATGTTCCTTACTTTGTGGAAACAGTTTGGGGATGGCCCCTTCCTGTTCCAACATGACTGCGCAGCAGTGCACAAGGCAAGGTCCATAAAGACATGGATGAGCGAATTTGGGGTGGAGGAACTTTACTGGCCTGCACAGAGTCCTGACCTCAACCCAATAGGACACCGTTGGGATGAATTAGAGTGGATCTGTGAGCCAGGCCTTTTCGTCCAACATTAATGCCTGACCTCACAAATGCGCTTCTGGAAGGATGGTCAAACATTCCCATAGACACATTTCTAAACCTTGTAGACAGCCTTCCCAGAAGAGTTGAAGGTGTTATAGCTGCAAAGGATGGGCCAACTCAATATTGAACCCTATGGACTAAGACTGGGATGCCATTAAAGTTTATGTGCGTGTAAAGGCAGGCGGCCCAATACTTTTTGTAATATAGTGTATTTTGCAGTGTGTTTGCATAGAGTCATTTTGAAAAATTCTAATTCTGTGTTCTTAAATGACAATATTCTCGCCCTGTCTAAGTCTTGGAGAACAGCCCTCAGCCCACTTTCTAAAAGTGTTTTAATCTTTCTAGTATATACTTGTTGCTTACAGCTAACATTAAATGAAATCATGTTATGGTCACTGCTTCCTAGGTGTTTTTTTATATTGTGAGGGATTAGCTCAATGGGGATCACCTTCCCTGGGAAAAAGGTAGTTCAAACAGAAGGTTTTCTTAAAATCTGACTTGTAGCCAGGTTTATTTAAAAGATTGCAGGTAAATCAAATAAACAAAACAGAAAATAAATCCTTGCAATCCAGGCACTAACTAAACAGTTTCAGTTTCCTAACTCAGAGGTGAAGGGCTTCTCCCAGCCACCCACAAAACAACAATAATGCAAACCTTTTGTTTCAGTCACAAAGCAAAGTTCATTTCATCAGCTCTCTCAGGCTTGCTGGCTCCCGAGTCCCAGATCAGAGCCATTATCTAATCCAGACTTGTTTCCTTTATATCACCTGTTGTTGGACATTAGTGGACTGCAAAATCTGGTCCGGAACCCACCCTGCCAAGGTGGCTGGTAAAACCCGGACCGGATTCCACCTTAGTTTCCTGCAAGTGAACGCATGCGAGGTGAAACATAACGTCCATCGATCATCTCGCCTTTCATAATGCCACATATCACCCCCCCCCTCATGCCCCTGTGGCTGAGCAACTGTTCCAGAGTTGCATTATTTTGGAGTTTGCCAGCTCTATGTTCCACTGTGAACCTAAATACTTGAAGAGCAAGGAACCCCCTTGTCACCCGAATGATTTTCTCCTTGTTATCACACATCCATTTAAGAGGGGCATGATCAGTGACTATTTTGAATGGTCTCCCCAACAGGTAATATTTCAGGACATCTAAGGCCCATTTGATAGATAAACATTTCTTCTCAACAATGGCATAATTTTTCTCATGTCTATTGAGCTTTCTGCTAAGGTAAACCGCTGGTGCTCCTCACCATCTCTGACCTGGGACAGTACAGCACCCAGTCCCACATCAGAGGCGTCTGTCTGCACCACAAACTCCTTTGTGAAATCTGAGGCCACGAGCACAAGTTGTGCACAAAGGGCTTGTTTCAACATGAAACATGCCTTCTGTACCTCAGGATTCCACTTGATCATGACCAACCCTCTACCCTTCATCAGATTCGTCAGTGGGGCTGCAATGGTGGCAAAATTGGGTATAAAACACTTGTAGTACCTGGTGATCCCTAACAATGCACAAACTTGTTTTTGATTCATAGGTTGGGGGCACTTTTGTATTGCCTCAATCTTATTGATCTGAGGCTTGATCAGCCCCCAACCAATAATTTAGCCAAGGTATTTGGCCTCCTCCAAGCTTATGGCACACTTTTTGGGGTTGGCAGTGAGTCCTGTTTTCCTAAGGGAATCCACTACTAATTGCACCCGGGTCAAATGGGATTCCCAATCTGGGCTGTGGATGACTACATCGTCCAAATAGGCGGCTGCGTATTGGCGACGTGGTCTTGAGGTCTTATCCATCATTCTCTGGAATGAGGCAGGAGCACCATGCAAGCCAAAAAGCATCCGCTTATACTGGAAGGACCCCTCGGGGGGTAGAAACCGCAGTTTTCTCTTTGGCAGACTTTGTTAGGGGTATCTGCCAATAACCTTTAGTCAGATCTAAAGTAGTTATGCACCAGGCTCCTCCTAATCTGTCAACAAGCTCGTCGACCCAAGGCATTGGGTACGCATCAAATTTAGACACACTGTTCCTGAAATCATTGCAAAACCTTATAGTTCCATCTGGCTTTGGGACCAACACTATGGGACTTGACCAGTCACTGTGGGACTCCTCTATCACGTCTAGTGGGACTAGTACCAGCCCTCTATCACCAGGGTTTAAGATCCTGGTCTTGGCACCCCGATTGTAAACCCTTCTCTGGGCCTCCTGGGCTTGTTCCATATGTTCCTGTACATCAGTGAGTTATGCTCAATGGCGCTTCTATAAGGCATGGTCGCTCCCTCCCACGTTTCTTTTGCAACATCTAGCAATCCCCTGGTATGTCTCCCTTACAGTAGTCCAGTAACCTGTAGATGCCTGAGGCACCTCCCATAAGGCAAACATGAGGTATGGCAGCAAAAAATCCCAATTTCTCCCATCTTTGTCCATCACCTTTTTTTAACATGCTTTTGAGCGTTTTGTTAAATCTCTCCACAAGACCATCAGTTTGCAGATGGTAGACAGAGGTACGAAGATGGGAGATTTTGAACAACTTACACAATTCTTTAGTGATTCGGGACATAAATGGGGTGCCTCGATCCGTCAATATCTCTTTTGGAATACCCACACGACTAAATAACTGAACAAGCTCTTTGGCAATAGTTTTAGCTGAGGTATAATCCAGTATTACCAGTATGTGCTGATGGCCACGGGCAAACTTTACTACTGGTCCGACCAGATCTATGCCAATTCTTTCAAAGGGCACTTCAATGATTGGTAATGGCGCAGAATACTAACACTCTGGGCATGACTCACAATATTCTTTGACATCTGCATATAACCCGGGCCAACAAAAATCTCTGGGTTATTCTCTCCTTGGTCTTCTCTATACCCAGATGTCCCCACATTATATGACCATGGGCTAAATCTAATACCATCCGGTGATAGGGTTTGGGAATCACTAACTGCTCTACCTCCTCCTCCCCTTGCTTTACCACCTGATACAACAAGTATTTTTAAGAGCCATGTAGGGTAAAGACACCCCTATATTAGTTCAACAGGTTCCCCATCTACCATTTTAATGTTTTCTCTGGCTCCATTGAGTGTGGCATCTTTTAGGTGTTCCATACAAAAATCCTCTTTTCTGACCTCTAAGTCAGGCACCACATTCTGTCCACTCTCACTATTAGAGTCAGGGATAATTTCTTGTTCATTAACCTCCAGGTGGGGGCTGGACTCCAGCTCATCCTGCTCCCCAGCCATTACAGAAAAAGGAAAAGGATCTTCCCCTTCTTTGGACACCTTGTCCTCATGTTGATGGGGACAAGAGCCTCTTCCCGACAACCTTGGGCTGTGGTTGTCGGGGTCTGCGGGTGGGGGGCTTATCTGAATCTGGAAGCCCCCTTTAACAAGGGGGCCCCCAGATCCCGCCCCCCCCCATGTGAATGAGTTTCAAGTACATTGTACTCCTACTCATTAACTAAAAAAGTGTCAAAAAAGAAAAAACCACTAGAGACAGTTTGGGACAAGTCCTTTATTAAAAAAAGAAAAAAAATGTCCCCGGATGTAATCCATCGTCAATCACGGCGAAAAATAAGAAAAAAAAAGCCCGAAGCAGCTCCTCACTAATGGAAGGCTCCCGCGGACTGACCTATTTTTGCTTTGGTAGTGTGGAAGCACCGTGATTGATGTGGATGTACATCATGGGACACTTTTTTTTTTTCTTTTTTAATAAAGAGCTTGTCCCAAATTGTCTCCTGTGTTTTTTTTCTTTTTGGCACTTTTTTGGTAAATGAGTACCCGATACTCATTCACATGGGGGGTGGGATCTGGGGGCCCCCTTATTAAAGGGGACTTCCAGATTCCAATAAGCCCCCTGCCCGCTGACCCCCACAGCCACCAGCAAGGGTTGTGGGGAAGAGGCCCTTCTCCCCCAAAGCACCCTCCCCATGTTGAGGGCATGTGGCCTGGTACGGTTCGGAGGGGGGGTGCTCGATCGCCCCCCCTCCTGCCTTTTCAAACCGTGCTCGGATAAGGATCTGGTATGGATTTTGGGGGGACCCCCATGCCATTGTTTTTTAAATTTTGGCACGGGATCCCCGTAAAATCCATACCAGAGCTGAAGGGCCTGGTATGGACTTTGGGGGGGACCCCCATGCCATCTTTTAAAAAAACCTTGGCGCGTGGTTCCCCTTAAAAGCCATACCAGACCTGAAGGGCCTCATATGGATTTTGGGGGGGGACCCCATGCCAATTTTTTTTTTTTATTGAAGCGGAGTTCCCCTTAAAATCTATGCCAGACCCTTATCCGAGCACGCACTGTATATAGTCTACACTGAATGCAGAGTATATATATATATGTATGAGAACACAAAAACATTTCTTTCACTCATGGTTAGTGTTTACTCTTTTTAAATCATAATGACAAAAGAAACTACTCAAATGACCCTGATCAAAAGTTTCCTTCCCCCTGTTCTTAATATCATGTATTGCCCCCTTTAACATCAATGACAGCTTAAAGTCTTTTGTGACATTTGTGGATGAGGCTCTTTATCTTCTCAAATGGTAAAGCTGCCCATTCCTCTTGGAAAAAAGCCTCCAGCTCCTAAGAAATTTTTGGACTGTCTTGCATGAACTGCATGTTTGAGACCCCCCAGAGTGGCTCAATTGAGGTCAGGAGACTGAGATGGCCACTCCAGAACCTTCACTTTATTCTGCTGTAGCCAATGACAGGTCGACTTGGCCTTGTGTTTTGCTGTGTTTCAGCTTCCTGGCTGATGAATGCAAATGTTCCTCCAGTATTTTTTGATAACATACTGCGTTCATCTTGCCATCAATTTTGACCAAGTTTCCTGTGTACACATCCCCAAAACATCAGCGTTCCACCTTCGTGTTTCACAGGCCTTGTTGACTCCTGTCCAAATGTAGGGTTTATGGTTGTGGCCAAAAAGCTCAATTTTGGTCTCATCACTCCTAATGACTTTGTGCCAGAAGGTTTGAGGCTTATCTCTGTGCTGTTTGGCGTATTGTAAGTGGGATACTTTGTGGCATTTGCGTAGTAATGGCTTTCTTCTGCCGACTCGACCATGCAGCCCATCTTTCTTCAAGCGCCTCCTTATTGTGCATCTTGAAACAGCCACACCACATGTTTTCAGAGAGTCCTGAAGTTATTTGTGGGTTTTTCCTTGCATTTCGAACAATTTTCCTGGCAGTTGTGGCTTAAATTTTAGTTGTTCTACCTGACCGTGGTTTGGTTTCAACAGAACCCCTCATTTTCCACTTCTTGATTAGAGTTTGAACACTGCTGATTGGCATTCTCAATTCCTAGGATATCTTTTTATATCCGTTTCCTGTTTTATACAGTTCAACTACCTTTACCTGCAGATCCTTTAACAATTCTTTTGCTTTCGCCATGACTCAGAATCCAAAAACATCAGTGCAGCACTGGATGAAAGATGCAAGGGTCTGTCAGGAGTCCAGAAACTCGGTTATGAACGCTCTCAATGTCCAATTCAGACAAGAAAGGGCCGGTAAATGACATATTTACCAGCCCTTTCCTCCGCTCTCCATCCTGACAGATCCTCCTGACAGCCAGCGGGAGAGGAGAGGAGGGAGCCGGCTGCGGGGTGGGGCAGTGGGGGGGGGGGGGG
>BLSH010217760.1:252688-263840 GCA_018402905.1 Glandirana rugosa
CCATACTGTTGTCCGTCATGCACCTCCTCTCTTCATCCCTCCCATACTGTTTTCCGTCATACACTTCCTGTTATCTCTCCCATACTGGTCCCCGCATTGCTATCCCCAACGTCCCCAACGTTAACGTTGGCCCGGGGTACCGGGTCCCCCGGGTACACGGAGGGAACATGTGGACTTATCCTCCCTACCTCCCCCACCGTAAATTTCCTGGGTTAGAGGAGGTAAAAGGAGATAGAGCAGGCCCCAGGGGGACCAGGGAAGCACACAGGGGCCCTGGGAACAGCAGAAGACAAGTAAACTGGATAGAGGAAAATGGAGGAGATTGGGTCCTTTAAATGCCACCCCCTCCATCCCTCCTATTCAGGTGTACAAGGGAGGCACATGGGCCCCCTGGGCCATGGGGCCCGGTTGCAATTGCAACCCCTGCAACCCCTATCGTTACGCCCCTGGTCATACCCTCTCTATTGTCCTTCACATACTGCCTTTTGTCATACCCTCCCTACTTCTCTCCTCCACGTACTGCCTGTTGTCATACCCACCCTACTCCTCTCCTCAACATATTGCCTGTTTTCATACCCTCCCTACCTATCTCCTCCACATATTGCTCATTGTTATACCCTACCTTCTTCTCTCCTCCACATATTGCCCATTGTCATACCCTCCCTATTCCTCTTCTCCACATACTGCTTGTTGTCATACCCTCCCTACTTCTCTCCTCCACATTCTGCCTGTTGTCATACCCTCCCTACTCCTCTCCTCCACATTCTGCATACTGTCATAGCATCCCTACTCTTCTCCTCCACATACTGTGTGCTGTCATCAGCCTCCTTGGTCCTCTGCTCCACATGCTTCCTGCTGTCATATCCTTCCTATTCCTCTCCTTCACATATTGCCTGCTGGTCATACCCTCCTTACTCATTGTCTCTACATACTGCCCACCAGGGGCGGCCCATCCATTAAGGGCGCACGGGCGCCGCCCCCTCTATCCAGCCACCCCCTCTATGCTAAATAGATAGATTTATACATAGCATGCATCTATCCATGGTCGCCGCGGTCACCCCCTAATTCATGCGTCCGGCCCCTTTCAGGACGTCGGCTGCATGAATTACCACCGCGGGGGTTTCTTTGAAGCACCTGATTAGTGCCATAGGCTCTAATAGGCTTCAAAATAGAGTGTCTCGGAGGGCAGAGCATGGAACTCGCAAGCCCACTCACGTGTGTTAGAAAAGCAAATGAATATTTGCTTTTCTAACATTGAATCTCCTCTCCGCCAATCAAGAAGCGTGGGTATGTTACCGGTTTCCCGATTGGTGGAGAAGACAGGTGATCCTGTTGGACGCCTTTCTCAGAGGAGGAGGGGGATGCACAGCCAAGCATGCTCCCGCTCGCCGGACACCAACGCCCAACTGCCTGCTTCCTAGATGGGGTAAGTGAGGGACTTTGATGTCCCAACTGCCCTACAGAAGGGGGGGGTGCTGTCAGTGCTGCGAGTCATGCTGTATATACCCCTATGCTGATGCTGTATATACCCAGCTGGTCATGCTGTATATACCCCTTTGGTCATGCTATATATACCCCTCTGGTCATGCTGTATATACCCCTTTGGTGATGCCATATACCCCTCTGGTCATGCTGTATATTTTCCTCTGCTGATGCTGATATAAACCCCTCTGCTGATGCTGTATATACCCCTCTGGTGATGCTGTATATACCCCTCTGGGGATGCTGTATAGACCCCTACCTAGTGATGCTGTATATACTCCTATCTTCTGATGCTGTATATATCTCCCTGCTGATGATGTATATACCCCTCTGGTGATGCTGTATATACCCCTATCTGGTGAATGCTGTATATACCCCTGTCTAGTGATGCTGTATATACCCCTATCTGGTTATGCTGTATATACCCCTATCTTCTGATGCTGTATATACCCCTATCTTCTGATGCTGTATATATCCCCCTGGTGATGCTGTATATACCCCTCTGGTGATGCTGTATATACCACTCTGGTCTTGCTGTATATTCTCCTCTGGTGATGCTATATACCCCTCTGCTGATGCTGTATGTACCCCTCTGGTGATGCTGTAAATACCCCACTGGTGATGCTGTGTATACACCTATCTGGTGATGCTGTATATACCCCTATCTTCTGATGCTGTATATGTCCCCCTGGCGATGCTGTATATACCCCTCTGGTGATGCTGTATATACCCCTATCTGGTGAATGCTGTATATACCCCTATCTGGTGATGCTGTATATACCCCTATCTGGTGATGCTGTATATACCCCTATCTGTTGATGCTGTATATACCCCTATCTTCTGATGCTGTATATATCCCCCTACTGATGATGTATATACCCCTCTGGTGATGCTGTATATACCCCTATCTGGTAAATGCTGTATATACCCCTGTCTGGTGATGCTGTTTATACCCCTATCTGTTGATGCTGTATATTCCCCTATCTGGTGATGCTGTATATACCCCTATCTTCTGATGCTGTATATATCCCCCTGGTGATGCTGTATATACCCCTCTGGTCATGCTGTATATACCCCTCTGGTGATGCTGTATACACCACTCTGGTCTTGCTGTATATGCCCCTCTGGTGATGCTATATACCCCTATCTTCTGATGCTGTATATGTCCCCCTGGCGATGCTGTATATACCCCTCTGGTGATGCTGTATATACCCCTATCTGGTGAATGCTGTATATATCCTTTTCTGGTGATGCTGTATATACCCCTATCTGGTGATACTGTATATACCCCTATCTGGTGATGCTGTATATACCCCTATCTGGTGATGCTGTATATACCCCTATCTGCAGATGCTGTATACCCTATCTGGCGATGTTGTATACCCTATCTGGCAATGCTGTATAACCTATCTGGTGATGCTGGGCTCTATACTCCTGACACAGTGGGTGAAATCTATAAGGGGTGGAGGGTATGAGAAGTGGAAGGAGTCAAAAAGGAAGGACGGGGCCTGGCCCCACCATCCTAAAATTTCATCAGCCGCCACTGCTGCCCACCATCATACCCTCCACAGTTTTCTTCTTCACATACTGCCCCCTGTCATACCCTCTGCACCCCTCTTCTGCACATGCTGTCCACTTAAACATCTCCACAATTTATCTATTATACCCAATCCTGCCTATTTTGGACTGGGCACACTTTTGCTAATATAAATATGTGACGCCTTGCCTGCCATTCTCTTAACTAACAGAAAATGTTGAAGCACACAGTGTCCTCTGGCTGTTCAACCACCAGATGACACCCTCTCCCTGTGCATCTTCCTTTGTATCGGGAAGATACTTAGAAATACCTCCAGAGGAGACAATGATAGAAAACTACTCTGCAGTGTAAGACGATGAAGCAATGTGCTGATATAGTCACAGGATTTTAGCAACCACACTTCCAATGGCATAGAAGAACATGCAGAGTCATGTGGCTGTAAGTAGCTTGGGGAAGGTGGGATGGTTGTCATTACATGGTTTACATAGCAGTTCATATTATGTCATGACTCTAATAGCAAAGCAGTCAGCATTTTTACATTAGGGTGCCAGCTCACATTGTCTACATGGAGTTTGCAAGTTTTTCTCATGTTTGCATATCAGCATGCTGCAAGAAACCAGCCATGGGAGAAAAATGTAGGAAATCATTTTTGATCTTTCCATTTAAAAATGGTAGACCACATGACATGCTAATCCATTGACTTATGTGGAAAAGTATGCAGATTAGGAGTGGTCATCTAACAGCCCACTTTCTTAATGCATGGCGGTGGCTCTGAAAGCAGTGTTATCAAATGCAGCCATGCAGCTATCATTGTGGAAAGTGGGTAGAAATAGCACCCAACATGGATCTCTCAGTACAGGGTCCCTTTAAATTATTTCCTATGTTCATTGTATTGTGTGTGTGGATGACCCTACACTCGTTACACCGAAAATCCCTTTGGACACAGAGAGTGATGGGATAATTTCTGTAAACCTTCCTGGAAAAAGGGTCAAGGCTATATAAATAAGTCAAATAAATGAATATTTTTATTATAAACTTGCACATTTTTTATTAGTCAACAGATAGCTGATAATATTATGGGCTACATCAAGACAATCAACACAGCACAAAAGATATACATTGTATCTAGATGGATAAAGACTGAGTATTGCAGAATGAAAACAGCATTAACAATGTAATTCTTGTACAATAATTAACAGTCCATTCTGTAAATATCAGTAGAGGAAAATTGGCATGTGATGATAAACAATAGTTACAAGCATTGCTTATTTAAACCGAGCATTCATTTTAACCCCTTTCTGGAAGCAATAATCCTATGAGAAAGCATGGAAGTGGGCTTTGTAGGTGTGCTGCCACATACTGTATAAGCGCATAGTCGGCATCCCTGTTTTCTACTAAACCACGCTCAATTGTGCACCTCTAGCACTGTGACCACGCTGTCATCATCAGCTCTGTCACTGTGTACAATCTAGAGTTGGTAGGAGATGTGCCTGATCTCATGATCGCTGCCACATGAACTAAAAGCCACAGAGTTAAAGTGTTACTAAACCCACAACACTAAAATCTGCTTGTGCAGAATAGCATGCTTGCTATACTCACTGTGGAACTTAAGGGGTTAATCCTCTGCATTGTGTAAAAAGGATCTTTGATCTTATATGCATAGATCCTCCTCCTCCTGCAGGGTCTCTCTTGGTAAGCCCAGATAATACACAGTGAGGGTAGCACTGCTGCACATGCTCAGTCTGGCCTCTATTGCTGAAGAGAACATTTCCTTGTTGATCAGAGCTAGCCAGGTCATGTGATATTGACATCACACATGTGGGCGTGTATACAGATCCTAAATGACAGCCAAGTCCCCCCCCCCCCCCCCTCCATGCCCAGTAACTAAAAAAGAACACAGTGGGTGGGATGTCACATCTTGATTGATGGATGATCCGCCTCCCATAACAGGATGAGGACACCGGCTATAGTGAAAATCTCCTCCTACCTGAACACTCAGCACTCAGGCAGACCCTGCAGTTTATTATGTGATCATGTTATACAGATCAGTCAAAAAGGTATATAGTGGCAATATTTTAATGTAAAAAGATTTATAAGCTGTGGGCACTGTGGGGGTGGGGCAGATGAACTATTTTCATATTATTGGGTTTAGTAACAGTTTAACCCCTTGCTGACCGCCGATCGGCATTTGACGGCGGCAAGGTGGCTCGTGAGCGCAAATCGGCGGCCGCGCTCACGAGCCTAGTGAGCGCGCGCGCGCCGCCGGAGGCGTGCGCTCACTGTGTTCGGGGAGGGCCGGGGAGCGGGTGCGGCGGCTTCGATTGCCGCCGGCCACCCGCGATGCCCCCCCCGGAGTGAAAGAGCGGAGGTCCGTGTATGTAAACACGGACCTCCGCTCTGTGTGAGGGGGAAGGGCTGTGATCACAGCCTTCCTTTACGTGAAGGCTGTGACCACTTCCCTTCCCCAGATAGGCAAGTCCCCCTACAGTTAGAACACGCCCAGGGAACATACTTAACCCTTAGCGCGCCCCCTGCAGGTTAACCCCTTCACTGCCAATGGCATTTACACAGTAATCAGTGCATTTTTATAGCACTGATCGCTGTATAAATGCCAATGGTCCCAAAAAAGTGTCAAAATAGTCCGACATGTCCGCTGAAATATCGCAGTACCGCAAAAAATCGCAGATCGCCGCCATTACTAGTAAAAAAAAAAAAAAAAACCCAAAAATGAATTCTCATCATCCGTAAACGCGACCACTTTTGCGCAAACCAATCAATAAACGCCGATTGCGATCTTTTTTATCGCAAATATGAGGAAGAATATAAATCGGCCAAAAACAGTGAAAAAAAATGTTTTTTTATATTTTTTTTTTTGGATTTGTATTTTAGCAAAAAGTAAGAAATTTGGGTTTTTTTGCAAAATTGTCGCTCTTCTTTTGTTTATAGCGGCGGTCAGAAATGACGCAGAGGGGATCAAATACCACCAAAAGAAAGCTCTGTTTGTGGGAAAAAAAGGACGCAAATTTTGTTTGGGTACAACGTCGCACGACCGCGCAATTGTCAGTTAAAGCGACGGAGCGCCGAATCGCAAAAAGGGCTCCGGTCCTAAAGCAGGAAATCCTGCTGAAGTGGTTAAGATCCCATAAAAGGGCTGGCTCCCGCCAGCAGAAAGGGAATACAGGAAGTATTGTAGGACATTTATTCACATTTTTAATTACTATTGTAATGTTTCCTACAGACCTAATCACTGCAAAGCACTGTAACACATGCACACAACTGCCATTTATTGAAATGCCATTCAGTTTAAACGACAACCGAATGCACGGTTACAGTAGTGTACAGTGCACGTGCACTTCAGTTCAACACAGCACATGTAATATTCTCTGTGCTACTTAAAAAAAAGGGTCAGGTACTTTTTTTGTGCCTTAAAGTGGTTGTAAACCTGAAATATGAACAAAGCATATCCCTCTATAGCAGGGATATGCAATTAGCGGACCCCCAGCTGTTGCAGAACTACAAGTCCCATGAGGCATAGCAAGACTCTGACAGCCACAAGCATGACACCCAGAGGCAGAGGCATGATGGGACTTGTAGTTTTGCAACAGCTGGAGGTCCGCTAATTGCATATCCCTGCTCTATAGTGTGTCATTGTCTCAAATATGAGCACTAATGGGTTGATTTACTAAAAGTAAATAGAATGTGCACTTTGCAAAGTGCAGTTGCTCCAGCGCTTAGTAAATGAGCAGAAGCTCTGCTGACTTCCATCCTCCAATCATGTGCAAAAATGCTGTTTTTTTATTTTCCTCGCACGTGATTGGGTATTCTTTGTAAGGTGAAGCTTTAACTCATTTACTAAGCTCTGGAGCAACTGCTATCAGCATGAGTCATTTCTGACAAGTTCTCCTGACACTAAGAGAAAAATGGTGACAGGGGAGGGACCTCCAGCTGGTTAACAGCCTCAGCTCTGTTCCTGTGTGAGTTCTGTTCCCTGACCTCTCCTGAGTGTAACTTCAGTTCTCCGCCCCCTTCTCTCTGACAGCTCTGGCAAGTTTTATACATTCTGGACTTTCAACAGATGTAGAGAAGAGAAGACTGCAGATAGACAGATACAGCTTATGTAAGAGGATTTTATTAATCTCTGTGTATCACCTGAGTTTAGTCCCTTTGACAGATATATGTAAGGGAAATACTGTAGCTGCTCACTTTTAATATTAGGACAATTACCTGTCCAGGGATCCTGCGATGTTGGCACCCCAGCCAATTTTCCGATCGGCTCTTGGGTGCTGCCGCTGCCATTCGTGGTAAGGGAAGCCGGTAGTGAAGCCTTTCGGCTTCACAGCCGGTTCCCTACTGCAAGAGGGGGCATTGTAAGCACAAACAACATAATATAAACTGTAAAGGGGAAGTATAATGAAATACAATAAATGTGTGTAACACAATAGGTACTCATCAGATTGTAGTATAGTCCAAGAATGTGTGTTCACAATAGGTGATATAGTCCAGAAGTTTGAAGGGTTTTCCACTAGTGGGGCTGCGTCATGTCAGAAGCAGAATCATCTTCTAGACAAAAGAGCAGAGGAAAAAGGCATGCGCGCCTCTAAGTGTAAACCGTATGTGGTATATATAGTAAAGATAATGGTTAGAGGTACTCACAGACATGGAGATGAAAATCGCATGTTAGTGTCAGCTCCTGCGGGCTATATCCGGGTGACTGGTGGCAATGCGTAGGTGGTGGCATCAGCTGCTGGATGGGAAAATAAGAACACAGGCATGCGCCCTTCTAAGTGTAAACTGTATAAAGGTTTTATTTAATCACTTGCGGCGACAAGGTGGCTCTCCTGCGCAAACCGCTGTCATCTGACGGCGGCTGCCAGATCGCTCACTGTGTCCGGGGAGGGCCAGGGAGTGGCGGACTCGATCGCCGCCGGCTACCCGCGATGCCCCCCCCGGAGTGAAAGAACGGAGGTCCATGTAAGTAAACACGGATCTCCGTTCTGTGAGAGGGGGAAGGGAGTGATCACAGCCTTCCTCTACATCACATATGTCAAACACAAGGCCCGCGGGCCGAATGCGGCCCTCCAGGCCTTGTCATGTGGCCCTCCCATCCAGTTTTGCAGCTGGAATGTGGCAGAACTTCATTCTGCTGCCTCCAAATTTCACCCTTCGCTTGCACTCCCTGCAAGGTGAGGCAAAGCCTCCAAAAGAGGGAGGTACTAGAGCCAGGCAAGGGAGGAGAGAGATGCAAAGAAGTTTCGGGGAGGGGGTTGGTGTTTCACACTGTGCATAGCGCACCCCTGAATTTTATATATAACGCACTCCTAAACTCTGCACTCTGTACATAGCATAGACCTCGGTTCTGCATTCTGCACATAACTTAACCTTGAACCCAGCACTTTTTACGTATCGCACCCCAGATACAACCGGCCCATTTAGGGCAACCATACTGCTAATACGGCCCTCAATGAAATGGCGTTTGACACCCCTGCTCTACATGGAAGCTGTGATCACCCCCCTCCCCCTGCCAGTCAAACACTAAGACAGTTAGAACATGCTCAGGGAACATAGTTAACCCTTAGAGCGCCCCCTGCAGGTTAACCCCTTCACTGCCAATGGCATTTACACAGTAATCAGTGCATTTTTATAGCACTGATTGCTGTATAAATGCCAATGGTCCCAAAAAAGTGTCAAAATGTTCCGACATGTCCGCTGCAATATCGCAGTACCGCTAAAAATCGCAGATCGCCGCCATTATTAGTAAAAAATAATAAAAAAAATAAAAACCCCAGAAATGAATTCTCATCATCCGTAAACGCGGCCACTTTTGCGCAAACCAAACAATAAACGCCGATTGCGATTTTTTTTATCACAAATATGAGGAAGAATATAAATCGGCCAAAACCGATGAAAAAAAATGTTTTTTTATATATTTTTTTAAAATTTGTATTTTAGCAAAAAGTAAGAAATTTGGGTTTTTTGCAAAATTGTCGCTCTTCTTTTGTTTATAGCGGCGGAAGTAAAGCTGCACCACTCCGCTCGGACCACAGGGAGCGCCGGAAACCACCGGTGTCCACCTCACCACCAGCCGGATCCAGCCAGCCAGTGACTATTTCCCCACCCCCTGGGAGCAGGCGAGTCTCTTTGGACACTGTCACGCTTCTAGCACCTGGACATAGCTCGCAGTGGCTCACACTGCCATGCGATTTTTTTCCTCCACGTTTGTGAGAACCTCTTACTAGTGTTTTTACGGTGTACACTTAGAAGGGCGCATGCCTGTGTTCTTATTTTCCCATCCAGCAGCTGATGCCACCACCAATGCAATGCCACCAGTCACCCGGATATAGCCCGCAGTGGCTGACACTGCCATGCGATTTTCATCTCCATGTCTGTGAGTACCTCTAACCATTATCTATATATACCACATATGGTTTACACTTAGAGGCGCGTATGCCTTTTTCCTCTGTCCGGTTCCCTACTGCGCATGTGCGAAGAGCGATGCACTTTCTAACTGGCACGGAGGTAGGAGGAGGGGGCCTTCTGAGGAATCTCGCCACGGCGAGGTCTCCCGAAAGTAGGGGCGGGCAGGGCCGTCTTTAATGCAGGGCAAACAGGGCATCTGCCCAGGGCCCGCTGGCAGGAGGGGGATAACCCCAGATGACGGCCTGTAGTGCCGAAACGCGTCGGTTCCTCCATCTCCTGCCTTTTTTATGAGCTCTTATTTTATTTGGAATATGTGAGTATTTTTAATCCTACATTTATAAATAAACCCTTGTCCAAACGTTATCACGCGATTGTGGATGCTTTTTTCTTTTATCTTGATACACACTTGGTGGATCGGATTGTCCTTGGATGAGAGTTGAGAGAAGTCTGAGACGGGTTCCTCCTCCTACAAAGACACAAAGTTACCACAGCCCCCCGGGATCATCCCCCTCCTTTTGGCATCAGAGGTCCGGCATTAACAGCAGTGGTCCCCTCAGGATTTTCAACAACGGTTCCGTGGATCTGACGAGCTTCCATCCGTCCGAGATTGATTAACAACTGCGTTTATACCTCTACCATCTGGTAAGCCCCCATCTGTTTACCTGTTGGAAGTACTGCAGAGATACACTGCTATATGATTGAACTGTATCTGTCTCTACCATACACATAAAGATTCTTCGCAATTCAGGCGCTGCATATGAGTTTCTACAGGGCCCGCTATTGTTGGGAGGCCCAAAGCAGCTGCCCCCGGAGCCCGCGCTGCCGTTGGCTTTATTTTCAGCCCAGTTACTCCACCTGTGGGATCCGGCGCTGCTTCTGTATTTACAAGTGACATCGCTCTCCTCCCGGTGGCCATTTAGAACCCTCTCTGCTCTACAAAACACATTGTCCATCTCTATGTGAGAGTAAAGAGAGCAGAGGGGGTGGGGGATCTACACAGGCGGAAGATGCTCCACAGACATGCAGTGAGTTACAGCTTCTCTTCTGCAGCCTAACTCTGATGTTATTTGGGTGGTTGGAATGCTCAGTATTGAAAGGGAGAGGAAGGGGGATTGATGCCAGAGGAATGCTGTCTATGGATGAAGGGTGATCTCAAAACTGGATTCTGGGGAGAGGAGAGCTCTGTACTTGGGGGGGGGGGGGGTAACTTGGATGTACACAGCTCACCCCTAAACCTTTCACTCCGTACACAGCTCACCCCTAAACCCTGCACTTCATACACAGATCACCCTTCAATGCTGCACTCCGTGCACAGCTCATCCCTCAATCCTGCACTCCATACACAGCTCATCCCTCAATCCTGCACTCCTTACACAGCTCACCGCTAAACCCTGCTCCCCATACACAGATCACCCTTCAATGCTGCACTCCGTACACAGCTCACCTTTAAACCCTGCACTCCATACACAGCTCACCCCAAAACCCTGCATCCCATACACAGCTCACCACTCAATCCTGTACTCCGTACACAGCTCACCCTTAAACCCTGCACCCCATACACAGCTCACCCCTCAATCCTGCACTCTGTACACAGCTCACCCCTCAATCCTGCACTCTGTACACAGCTCACCCCTCCCACTCGACACATACCTCAAGTCCTAACTCCCCACTCGACACATGTCTCACGTCCTAACTCCCCACTCGACACATGTCTCA
>BLSH010217760.1:266813-277146 GCA_018402905.1 Glandirana rugosa
GCGGGGGTAAATTGCAGCCAATAACTCAGGTGGGGGTACATTGCAGCCATTAACACAGGTGGGGGTACATTGCAGCCAATAACACAGATGAAGTAAATTGCAGCCAATATCACAGGTGGGCTAAATTGCAGCCAATATCACAGGTGGGTGTACTTTGCAGTCAATATCACAGGCGGGGGTACTTTGCAGTCAATATCACAGGCGGGGGTACTTTGCAGCCAATATCACGGGTGGGGTGCTTTGCAACCAATATCACAGGTGGGGGTACATTGCAGCCAATATCACAGGTGGGTTACTTTTGCAGCCAATATCACAGGTGGGGGTAAATTGCAGCCAATATCACAGGTGGGGTACTTTGCAGCCAGTAACACAGGTGAGGTACATTGCAGAGACCCCCCCCCCCCCGAAGTCGGGACTCTTGACCCATCTAATAGGCAGGCAGGAGTGTGCAGAGATCGGCTTGCAGACAGCGGACTGGAGCCTGTCCCCATCAGTCCGTCGCTCGTCGCGCTTCATGCGGTCACCGGTCAGGGTCTACGTGGGAGCAGGAGTCACGTCTGCCGCCACAGTGAGCCGCCCCCGCCCACCGCATCCATGCCATCCAATCACACTGAGCCACAGGCTCAGGGCAGCCAATCAGACTATGAATGTGCGCCTGTTCAGCGTACATCCATAGTCTTTAATGGCTGACCAATAGGCTCACCACTCGGCTGCCAGGTGACAGCCAAGGAGCCTGGTGACTGGCATCAGTAGTTTTTAATTTTTATTTTAATTTTATTCTTTTTTTACCATTTCATTTTATTTCTTTTACCATTTTATTTTTACTATTTTTTCAAATTTTAGAAGCCCTGTTGGGGGGGGGCTTTGATGCAACATCAGGGGTCTAAATAAACCTCAGCCCTCAATCTCCATCTGTGTAGCATCAGTTGCACAGAATGAATGGAGAGGAATAGCTGTGCACCAAGCCTCCCATTCATTCAGAAACGGAAGTATAGTAAAAACAGTTTACTATGCTTCAGTTATGAAGGATGCATATGCCTCATAAATACAGGGCCTCACGGAAAGCCAAAAAAAGAAATCGGATACAAATCATAGTACACGTACACCTTTGCTAAATTGTAAGATTAGATCTCAGACTTCCTTCAAACGAGCACCAAGAGCCATACAGCATGAATAAGCTGTTTAATTACACATTTGGAGGCATCTGGAGCTGTGTGCAGGCCTATGTTATTGAATGGACACACATAAAGGCACGTGCGTGGCCAAAGAAAACTCTGTCTGCTTAACCTATGCGTGATTAGCTGCAGTGGAGGGCAGTGGAGACATTAGGGGTCTAATAAACTCCTGATGTCTCCATAAAGAAAACCTGTCACATAAATTGCACCACACTTGTAAAGTATCACCATGAATGTTGGAGGGAGAGCAACTATTTTAGGACCATAATTCATGGCTAACTATAAACCTGTAAAGGCTTTTAAAGAATTGCCTATGAACAATTTTTGGTACCATAGTTTTATGCAATTTCACTGACACATGCAATTTTAAGTCTTGACATTGACATGATCCCTTCTTTTATGTTTTACCAAAAAATTGATTATTATATTGTGTTTGCACTAAAATTCATTTTAATGTGTCTTGAGATGTCCTGAAAATATGCATCTGAAAAACAAAATTCTTGTGTAACATAAAAAAATTGCAACTATGACAATACTTTAACCGCTTGCTGACCACCTAACGTAGATGTGTGGCGGCAAAGTGGCCTCCCTGTGCTGGGTCACGTACCTAGTATAGCATTTGTTACAGCACAAGCCAATCAGTGGGTCTCGGCCAATGATTGACCGCCGGCACCTGCTGATTGGCTCAGTGATTCACAGAACAGAGCTCTATGATTGTAAACAATACAGAGCTCTGTTCACTGACAAGGGATCTACCTGTTTTTTTTTTATTCAGGGTAAAAAAAAGATTCTTAGTAAAAGCAGGACATATTACACATAGTTAGGCACACATTTAACCCTTAGACTGCCCTAGATGTTAACCCCTTCCTACTCAGTGTCATTAATACAGTGACTGTGCATATTATTAGCACTGATCACTGTATGAATGTCACTGGTGATGTCAGCGGCAGTTCGTCAGTTCGTCAGTTCACCCCAGTGTCAGTTAGTGTCAGATTGCCTGATACACTATCACTGTCCCATTATAAGTCGCTGAGCACTGTATAGTATATCATCAAAGTATAAAAAATAAAAATACAAATTCCAGTAAATATCCTATAGTTTGTAGATGCTATAACTGTCACACAAACCAATGAACATACACTTCTTGGATTTTATTTTACCAAAGACATGTAGCAGAATACATTATGGCCAAAATCTATGAAGACATTAGTCGATTGGTCCCCCCTTAAAGGGTTTTTAAGAATTTGTTAAGAAAAGTGATATTTTTAATTTGGGATGTTCCTCTCATATAAGATTGAGAGAGTTGTAGGCAAAACTGAAAAGCTGTTTTTGTCTCTCCTCCAGGGACTGCCTTTCCTTTGTGTCTTATCTACATCTGTGGTTATGTTGTTGCTCATCACACATGGGAACAGCAGGTGTCTGATTTCTGCATTATTTGCTGATGTCTCCGTGTTTCTTGTATTTCTGAAAATAACTATAAATATGACTAATGTGTAATTCCCCACTGGAGGTTTTTAATGAGAGGAAGATCTGCTCTATCTGTGCAATGTGCTTAAAAAGCAGCTCCTAGCAAAAAGATGAGCCAAATGGTGAACTGCTAATGCTATAACAGAAAGCACTGAAGTTGTGCTAAAGTCAGCTCATTGACCATAGAGGGGGCCACCCCCCCCCCCCTCCATGCGTGGATGAAGGATGAAGTCCAAGGATGAACTGGCCGCCACTGCGCATGGGGATCATTCCCCATCCTTCTAGCAGATTGGATGACAGTTGGATGGAAATGGACAGGCGGTCCATTTCCATCTGACTGCCCCATAGAGAACAGCGGGCTGTGTCCATGTCTGCTCTGCATCAGCCGAGTGGACAAGGACCTGTCATCCTCCTGCTTAGCACGGATCAGCGGACAGATTCCCCGCTGCGCAGGTGGACCCGCTTGGCATAGTCCGCCCCGTGGTGTGAAAGGAGCCTTACCAGGGTGACAGCATTCTGTTGTCACCCTATGAACAACATAGGTTTAGAATAGATGTGTAGCTTTAACCACTTCAGCCCCGGAAGGATTTCACACTTTAAGACCAGAGCCCTTTTTGCGATTCGGCACTGCGTCGCTTTAACTCACAATAGCGCAGTCATGCAACGTTGCACCCAAACGAAATTGGCGTTCTTTTTTTCCCCAAAAATAGAGCTTTCTTTTGGTGGTATTTGATCACCTCTGCGTCATTTCTGATCGCCGCTATAAACAAAAGAAGAGCGACAATTTTGCAAAAAAACCCAAATTTCTTACTTTTTGCTAAAATACAAATCCAAAAAAATATATAAAAAAACATTTTTTTTCATCGGTTTAGGCCGATTTATATTCTTCCTCATATTTGTGATAAAAAAAATCGCAAAGGGCGTTTATTGATTGGTTTGCGCAAAAGTGGCCGCGTTTATGGACGATGAGAATACATTTCTGGGGTTTTTATTTTTTACTAGTAATGGCAGCGATCTGCGATTTTTAGCGGTACTGCGATATTTCAGCGGACATGTCGGACCATTTTGACACTTTTTTGGGACCATTGGCATTTATACAGCGATCAGTGCTATAAAAATGCACTGATTACTGTGTAAATGCCATTGGCAGTGAAGGGGTTAACCTGCAGGGGGCGCTCTAAGGGTTAACTGTTTTCCCTGGGCGTGTTCTAACTGTGTGTGGGCTGCCCTAGCAGGGGAAGGGGAGCGATCACAGCTTCCATATAGAGGAAGGCTGTGATCACAGCCCTTACCCTCTCACAGAACGGAGATCAGTGTTTACTTACACAGACCTCCGTTCTTTCACTGCGGGGGGCATCGCGGGTAGCCGGCGGAGATCGAGTCCGCCGCACCCGCTCCCTGCCCCCCCCGAACACAGTGAGCGCGCGGGCGCGTTGCTCACAGTGCATGATACTCACAGCCGCCGTCCTATGACGGCGTTTTGCGATATCGAGCCATCTTGTCGCCGTCAACCTGCGGTTGACTGTCGGCAAGTGGAAGTGACTAATAAATACAGTCCGACTCGAGGTGACACTTTTCAATCAGTTACAGCAACCATTTCTTTATCTTTTATAAAAGAGTTTTAAACAACATGAAAAAACTGATTTTTGTAAGCACAATTCATTTTTTAGTATTATATGGTTTGTCCAAACCCTTGTAACTGTCACCTTGGCGGAGATCTTGTGCTGCATGTAAGGCCCCTTTCACACAGCCATTCCATTCAGGTCAGCCTGTCTGTTTTTCAGGCGGACCTGAACGGACGCTCCACGCACTTCTATGGAGCGACGGATGTCAGTGGTGACATGTCGGCAGACACCTGCCGCTCTCCGATCCACTCCTCTACCATAAAGCCAGACGGAAGGAAACCCTATTTTTCCATCTGTCTGGGGACCGGATGGAATGAAAACGGACAGATGGTCCGTTTTCATCCGATTTACATAGAGGAGAGCAGGGCTCTGACAGATGCGTCTCCGCACAGTGAATGGAGACGGATCTGTCATTCTTGCTGAGCAAAGTGGAGCCCGCACATTGACGTGGCCATGTGAAACCACCCTTAATGTGCCAAGGGGCCGTATAAATTAGTCATAGTGTGTCATATATTTGGTGCATGGAACTCTGATTTATGGAATGCATTAATTGCTCAAGTTAAAGTGTTTGAACAGGAAGATACAACTATGTTACCAAAACCCCAAAGTGTAACATGTCGCACAAAAGCTGCAGAATGTACACAAATGTGGGAGACAGTTAAGATCATGGTTTCTGTGCCTAATAAACTGCACTGCTGTATGAGCTGCGATATTATCATGCATGTGAAATGCAATGTGCCACAATTAGATGTGGGCCAAATATTTTTTGCTATAGTAGTGCTCATAATGAATTAGCAAGCTACACATGATACATAACAGGGTAAAAATTAGGACCAGTGAGCAGGTAGGAAATGCCCTGTAAGTCCCTAATACAACTTTGCAGCCTAGATGTGAATTTACATTAAAGTGATTGTAAAGTCTTGTTTTTTTTTTTTTTTTTTTTTGAATATTCCTTTTTATTGAAATTTTAAAGGATCAAAACAGGGACAAAAGAGCAAAAAAAAGGACAATGAGATGACGTAGTTAATGTTCATCGCGATATAAGTCTCATGAAATCCGGTAGCTCTTGATTAACAAATAAGTAACAAGAAATAAGAATTAGGATACAGAGAATATGCTTTTCATATACAGATGTGCTGTGTGGAAGCTTGATGGGTGTGGTGCAGTCATCTCTGCCCGAGATACCCCTCTTACTGTGTCTCAGGGGAGTCTGCACCCCATACATTTGTTGCAATCCTTCCAGCTTAAATATATTGAAGTGAAAAAAGCTGATGCATTAAAGGCTAATGGTTATAACAGAAGAAGATATCAATTCGTTATGTAGGAGGTTTGTACATAGTGTTGTACCAGCTATACCAAGGTGACGACTCTGATTCTGCTCGTTTTGGAGAACCTATGGTTCTGGAGAACATGGCCTCAAAGGTAATGTGGTTTTGCACGATGTGGATGATGTTTTCTGGGTCGGGAATATTTGGTGAGAGCCAGTTACGGGTTATAACTAGTGTGGCTGCTAGGAGTATGTAAGTGATAGTTTTCCTGACATGACTTGGGAAATTTGTGATACCAATGCTGAGCAGGGCAAGTTCAGGGGTAGTGTTAATGGCTAATCCTGTAATTGAAGTGATTAGGTAAAATACCTCTTTCCAGTAGGCATCGAGTTGTGGGCACTCCCAAAGGATGTGTAGAAGACTGCCTTTGTACCGCATCCTCTCCAGCAAAGCGGTTAAGTGGATGGGTTTATGGCATGAGATTTAGTGGGAGTAATGTACCATCTTAACATGGTTTTTAGGTTAAGTTCCCAAAGGTTGGCAGAGTGGGAGGAACTGTAGATATAGTTGAGTGCTTCTGACCATTGGTTGTTGGTAAATGTTTTTTCCAGGCCAGCTTCCCGCTGAATGAGTGGAAGAGTTTTTTTGGAATATGAGAAAAAAGTTGCCCTCCATGGCGTGCTACCGTCCTATTATTGGAAGAAGAAAAGAAATATATGGAAGAACCATATATAGGAAAATGGACTTTATGAGCACCCACTAGACTAAAATTGATATTTATAAAAGGTATAGTTTATTCGTATAAATCTATTAAAACATATCCACAATAAAATGTTGATGGTGCACCAAGAGACTAGGCACCTACATATATATTGAGCAGTCTATCATAAACATGATATAGAAAAGGCTTGTGATACATAAGTAACCAATACTGAAATCATGACAAGTTAATTGAAGGTCAACGCGTTTCGCCGTAAGGCTTCTTCTGGACCTTATTTCAATAGACTGCAGGCAAACAAAATAAATACAATTAAGTATATAACACATATTACAGACTAATCTATAGTGATATTTGCACAAATATGTATATAAGGCTTACTTGACTGCCGGTAACCTATTAGACCCCACAAGTCAGGGGGGCGGGCACAGGGGACAATAGGCTAATGGACTGCGGGGTGCTGCATAGGGATGGGTGTTCGCATGTTCATCGAACTGGGAACATTATGGGGCGTGTGCGGCGACTTCGCCCACCGTGGACTGCCCCATAATGCATAGCGAGATGACGGTGCGCACAGCTCCTCATTCATGGGAGGGCTGCCGCCGCCTGCGCTCTCTGTGTTTGACAGTTTATTTATATGCAAGGGCGGGCCACCCGGTGATGTAGCCGGTGACCCCACCCCCTTCTGACATCATGTGACATCAGAGGGACGAGTCACTCAATTTCGTCACCAGGTGGCCCCACCCTTGACTATAATTAAACTGTCAAAACAAAGAGAGCTCAGTCAGCGGAAGCCTTCCCATGGAGGTGGAGCTGTTGCAGGTTTTTTTTCCGGGTCCGTCGCGCGCTGTGATTGATGGATTACAACAGGGGACACTTATTTATTTTTTTTATAAAGGACTTGTCCCTAATTGTCTCCTGTGTTTTTTTTCTTTTTTGACACTTTTTGGTGAATTAGTAGGGGTACGATGTTAAAGGGGGCTTCCAGATTCCGATAAGCCCCCCACCCACAGACCCCCACAACCACAGCCCAGGGTTGTGGGGAATAGGCTCTTGTCCCCATCAACATAGGGACAAGGTGCTTTGGGGGGGGGGGGGGGGCGCAGAGCCCCCCCTGCCCAAAAGCACCCATACTCCCCATGTTGAGGGCATGTAGGTTGGCAAGGTTCAGGAGGGGGGGGGGCGCTCGCCTGTCCCCCCCATCCTGGCTGGCCAGGTTGCATACTCAGATAAGGGTCTGCATTGGATTTTATGGGGGACCCCACGTCAAATTTTTTAAAAATTTGGGCACGGGGTTCCCCTTATAATCCATACCAGACCCAAAGGGCCTGGAATGGACTGGGGGGGGGGGGAACCCTACGCAATTTTTTCAGTGATTTTTATCTATATTGCCGGGAGTCGGTAATACATTACATTTTTTCCTTTACCAATGTCATTTTGCGGTGGCACTGTTCTACACATCACAGAGATGCACCCTTTTACAGTCATACTAAGAGGACCCCCCAGGCACATTATTCAAAGGAATATTTCATTTTTATTGTTTCACTTTAAGCATTATTAAAATCAGTGTGCCTGAAAAAACAATCATTTTAAAAACTTTTTTTTGCATTGATACATGTCCCCTAGGGCAGTACCCGGGTCCCCATACACTTTTTATGGCAATAACTTGCATATTAGCCTTTAAAATGAACACTTTTGATTTTTCACGTTCAGGTCCCATAGACTTTAACGGTGTTCGAATGTTCGCACAATTTTTTTGTCTGTTCGCATGTTCTGGTGCAAACCGAACAGGGGGTTGTTCGGCCCATCCCTAGTGCTGCACATGTGATCAGTTATGACACCAGCTATTTGATGGTTTGAACATTTGGTTGAGGACACAATCAAATCAAACAGTTTTCTGAAACTAGTTAATGGATGGGTTTAGTCTAGCTTTATGATTTACTGCTGGGGCTTTGGGCTTTAGAAAAATGGCAGCCTTCAGCAAGAAAAAACAGGAACACTGCTGGTGGCAGTTTACAGCACACACTATTTTGGTAGCATAATTATTAATGTGGAATGTATGCTCTTTACTAAAGAACATTATTTTTTGTCAAGTTCTTATGGGTAAAGTTCCACTTTAAGAACAAACCTACAGAATAGGGATGGGCCGAACACCCCCAGTTCGGTTCGCACCAAAACACCGCGAACAGCCAAAAAATTTGTGCGAACATGCGAACCAAAATCTATGGGACACGAACATGAAAAATCAAAAGTGCTCATTTTAAAGGCTTATATGTAAGTTATTGCCATAAAAAGTGTACGGGGACCCGGGTACTGCCCTAGGGGACATGTATCAATGCAAAAAAGTTTTTAAAACAGTCGGTTTTTTAGGAGGAGTGATTTTAATAATACTTAAAGTGAAAAAATAAAAATGAACTATTCCTTTAAATATCGTGCCTGGGGGGTCCCCTTTGTCTGCCTGTAAAGTGGCGCATCTGTGTGATGTTTAGGACAGTGCCGCTGCAAAATGACATTTCTAAAGGAAAGAAGTCATTTAAACTTGCTTGCGGCTGTAATGTATTGCCGGTTCACAGCAATAGAGATAAAAAAACAAGGAAAAAAACAGCGTAGAAGACAGTGGCACGGGAGAAGACAGCTCCGGGAGAGACGGCGCCGGGAGAAGACGGCACCAGGAGAAGACGGCTCGGGGAGAAGACAGAGCTATTTTTTAAAATAAAGGACTTGTCAAAAACCGGCTCTTGCTTTTGATTACATTTCACAGCTTTTTTGGTGAATGGGTAGGGGTACGATGTACCTGACACTCATTCACATGGGGGGGAGCGGGATTCCAGATTCCGATAAGCCCCCCCCACCCAGAGACCCGGACAACCACAGCCCAGGGTTGTTGAGAAGAGGACCTTGTCCCCATCAAGATGGGGACAAGGTGCTTTGGGGGCTCGCTCCCCCCCCACCCCTATCCTGACCTGCCAGGTTGCATGCTCAGATAACGGTCTAGTATGGATTATAGGGGGGGCCCCCACGCCATTTTTTTTTAAAAAATTGCCATGGGATTCCCCTTAACCACCCCAATACACTGTGTTATATATACTACACTGACTGTACTATATATTCTTCACTGTATTATATATACTATACTGACTTCATTATATACTCTGAATGGATATATATATATATATATATATATATATACACACTATACGGACTGCACTATATACTTTGAACTGCAATATATATATACTATGCAGACTACTTTATATACTCTGAACTGCAGTATATATACTATATGGACAGCACTATATACTCTGAACTGCAATATATACTATGCAGACTGCACTATATACTCTGAACTGCAATATATACTGTGCGGACTGCACTATATACTCTGAACTGTATTATATATATACTACGGGGACTGGACTATATAAAATTGTAATTACATGCCCCAGTCAAACAGGTGCAGAAAAATTGGGCCTTGGGTGTTGCTGGTGCCCTATACTGTACAATGCACTGAACGCAGTATATATATATATATATATATATATATATATATATATATATATATATATATATATATATACAGTATCTCACAAATAATGAGTACACCCCTAACATTTTTGTAAATATTTTATTTCTTTTCATGTGACAACACTGAAGAAATGACACTTTGCTATCATGTAAAGTAGTGAGTGTACAGCTTGTATAACAGTGTACAGTGCCTTGCGAAAGTATTCGGCCCCCTTTGAACTTTGCGACCTTTTGCCACATTTCAGGCTTCAAACATAAAGATATAAAACTGTAATTTTTTGTGAAGAATCAACAACAAGTGGGACACAATCATGAAGTGGAATGAAATTAATTGGATATTTCAAACTTTTTTAACAAATAAAAAACCGAAAAATTGGGCGTGCAAAATTATTCAGCCCCCTTACTTTCAGTGCAGCAAACTCTCTCCAGAAGTTTAGTGAGGATCTCTGAATGATCCAATGTTGACCTCAATGACTAATGATGATAAATAGAATCCACCTGTGTGTAATCAGTAATCAGTAACTCCAGTTGTAACCTAGTAAGTCTCTAGGAGTG
>BLSH010217760.1:286025-312442 GCA_018402905.1 Glandirana rugosa
ATGGCCGCAATTGTTCGCAAAAAACTGCGGCCGCAAAAATCCAACTTTTTATCGTCTCCTGACTAAAAAAATTTTTTTTTTGCGGATAACTGCGGCTGCGAGTGATTGCGAGCGATTGCGGTTACGTTTTGCGGCGTTTTTTGCGTCTAAAAAATTTTTTACAGCCTGGACCGCAAAACGGTCCTCTGCTATTTTTCAACCTAAAAACGCCGGCGTCAAAAAACGCTTGTTAACGCCGGTACGGCGTTAGCAAGCGTTAGTGAGCGTTTTGCCAATTGGCGTCAAAAAACGCCAAAACGCTACAGCTACAGAACGCGATGGTCCCGCGTTCTAAAAACAGCTCACTAACGCCGACGCCCTCTACTGCTCACTAACGCCGGCGTTTTTAGAAGGCCATTGAATAACATGGAGAGCTGCAAAAAACGCCTACAAACGCCGGCGAGCAAAACGCCCGTGTGTATGAGGCCTAAGGGTTAACTATGTTCCCTGGGCGTGTTCTAACTGTGGGGGGACTGCCCTAGCTGGGGAAGGGAAGGGGTCACAGCCTCCATCACAAATCGTATGTTGGATAATGTAACTTGCACACTGAGTGCACTACACGATCGTACGACCACAGAAAGAATGTTCAGGCGCATGTAATTAGCAATCCGGCCGTTCCTGACTTCTGAGCATGCGTGTTTTACACAATACAACTTTGTTGTACCAACTTCTCTGTACACACGATACAACGGTCGTATGAGTGCTTGTTGGTACGACCAAGTTTTCTAGTTTGCTCATACAACTCCCTTGCACGACCGTCATATGTTCGACTGTTCTAATCGCGCATATGAGCGATCGATATCGCATACAACGGTCGTTAGTATGACCTGTTGTATACGATCGTCGTCCTGGCTTTAGTCATAATTTAGTCAACTAAAATATTAGTGCATATATATATATATATATAAAATATATAGTGTACACTTGCATGACGTTTCCAGGCTACGTGGCTCAGAAACTTTGCACTTCTCTCTACAATAAAGAAACCTTTGAACGGTAATCCATGGTGTGCTGGCGAATATGTACACTGAGTCGTATTTTAGTCAACTAAAATAGTGTTATTTTAGTCGACGGAAATATTTTAGTGCCGAAATTAACACTACTGAATGCCTGCCAGATGCTGCTATTCAGAGGGCGGTAAGAATTACTGCCTGTCTAAAAGAGCCCTAAAACAAAACATTATAAATGTGACACTTTCAGTGCTGCTCCCTCGCGGAATTCTTGAGGGTGTCTATGATACCATTTATGAGCTTTTCAGTACGAGTTCACTTTTTATTGTAATTGAAATTCTCCTTTAAAAAAAATGAAGACTGAGTATTTGCCAACATCTCAGATGTTTCTTAAGATATAAAATCAGCTGAAACGTCTGACACCCAAATGCCTCAGTGCATACTAAAGAGGTTTTATTGCTGAGCGCAGTAAAACTAATGCACCTGTCCTGCTCTTGAAGGAACTCACATGGGATGATTAAGATGCCTGTGTAAGACAGCATGTTTCCGGCTGTGTAATGCCTGCATTTTAATATTCCTTCCTCTCTCTTCTGAGAAACAGCTTAACCCTATGTTCCACCGATGCTGTCTAATGCAACTAAAATGTAACATAGTAGAACCTGAAATAACAGTAACAATACATTATGTTGTTTTAGGTAAACAAATTATGACAAAGTATTATTATTTTATTTTTATTAATAAAAAAAAATATATATATATATAATTATAAATTAAAAAAATTTAAAACACTTGAATGCAATTAAAATAATAATACATTATCATTAAATTATTTAAAATCACACATTTATAACAAATATGTAAAAAATACTACTACTAATAGTAATAATAGTATTATTCTTATTAATAATATTATTTTGAAGTCACCAATTAATAATAAATACAAATCAATAGAAAACACTTAAAGCGGTTCTAATGCCTAAACATTTTTTTCTACCTTAACCACTTGCTTGTGGGCACGCACCGCCGGAGGTGTGCGCGCTCCCATTAGCCAGCGGGGGGGGGGGGGGCTAATCAGTGGGCCCCTCGGACGCAATGTTTGCCCGCCACCCGCGATTGGCGGATCTCCATTCTGACAGGGGAGATCACACAGATCCTGTCTTTCTGCTATGCCCCTGTCACACAGTCCCCCATACAGTTAGTAAACACACATAGGGCACACATTTAATCCCTTGATCACCCCTGATGTTAACCCCTTCCCTGCTAGTATCATTAGCGCAATGTCAGTGCCATATTTTTAGCACTGATTACTGTAATAATGTCACTGGTTCCCAAAAAAAAGTGTCAAAAATGTCAGTTAGGTGTCCAATCTGTCCACCGCAATGTCACAGTCCCGCTAAAAATCACTGATCTCCACCATTACTAGTAAAAAAAAAACAATAATAATAAAAATGCCATAAATCTATCCCCTATTTTGTAGACATGATAACTTTTGCGCAAACCAATCAATATACACTTATTGCAATTTTTTTTTACCAAAAATATGTAGAAGAATACATTTTGGCCTAATAAACTGATGAATAAATTCATTTTTTTACTTTTTTTTGGAAAGTTTTATAACAGAAAGTAAAATAGTTTTGTTTTTTCAAAGCTGTCCCTCTTTTTTTATTTATAGCGCAAAAAATTTAAACCACAGAGGTGTTCAAATACCACCAAAAGAAAGCTCTATTTGTGGGGAAAAAAGGGACATCAATTTTGTTTGGGTACAGCGTTGCACGACCGCGTTATTGTCAGTTAAAGCGACTCAGTGCCGTAACACAAAAAATGGCCTGGTCAGGAAGTGGGTAAATCCTGCCGACCCTTAAGTGGTTAATGCATTTCATGCATTAAGGTAAAAAATGTTTACGTAACTGTGTCGCCCCCTCCTCCCCTCTTACACTTACCTGAGTTCTCACATGATCTTACTCCTAGTGGCCTTCTCTCACTTCCTGGTTTCGCAGTCTTTGCTGAGGCAGCAGGAGCCATTGGCCATCTGCTGTCAGTCAAATCCTGTGATGAGGGAGCTGGGGACCGGAGCTCAGGCTCGAGCCTGCAGGTGTGCCCCCATAGCAAGCAGCTGGCTATGGGGGCACACTCAGAAGTGAAGGAGCCAGTAGCACTGGTGGAGAATCCAAGAAGAGGAGGATCAGGGCTGCTGTGTGCAATTCCATTGCACAGAACAGGTAAGTACATTATGTTAGTTATTTTTCAAAAAATTACTTTAAAACCCCTTTAAAGTTGAAAACTACAAAATACTTAAACTTGAAATAATAATACAAATAATAATAATGCACAAATAAATAACAAGGTAAAGAAAATAATAAAAATACGTTACCCAAAATTGAAATATTTATATTAAATCCTATATAAGATGATATTAAATATAAAAAAAATGTTATATATCAAATACGAAATAATATTGAAATCTGAATAATTATTATTATTACTATTATTATTATTACATTTTATCAGCAGTAGAATAATGGACAAAAGAATACAAATTAATATAACTTACAAAATAATTTGTACCAAAACAATTAGAAAAGAAATAAGAATACTAATAATTTACAACATTTCACCTAAAGATTGTTTTTTTTTCTCTTTCCTTAGAGCAGTGGTTCTCAACTCCGGTCCTCGGGACCCACCAACAGGCCAGATTTTAAGTATTACCTTGGGGAGATGCAGACTAGAATACTGCAATCACTGAGCAGCAAATGATATCACCTGTGATGTATTTCAGTTATTCTGCAAACCTGGCCTGTTGGGGGGTCCCGAGGACCGGAGTTGAGAACCACTGCCTTAGAGGCATAGGACTGGCAGTATAGGTGTGATCAGTGTGATGATGCTCACTGATAGTCCAGTGAGCAGGCAGATGCCATAAGCAAATAGAGGGGTCATCTGCATGGCTGTGCAGTGTGGCAGAGGTGTGTGAACCTCAAAAGTGGCTTAGCAGAACTACAAATATTATGACACATAAAATAGTATTTGTATAAGCTTTTCCATTGCATAAACAGCTGAATTTTACTTTTAGGAACAGCTCTTGACAATAAACATATTTACTGAAGTTGTAGCAGTATCCAGGAAATACTGTAGCTGTCAGACATGTGCAATTCATTTCGTGCCAAGTTTGTTTTTCAATGAAACTCGAAAAAAAATGTGTTAATTTGGAAATATTCGAATAACGATACATTTTCAGATTTTTGTTCTTATTTTCTAATTTTCTGATTCTCGAATTTCCGAGTGTGTGAATTTTCGAATTTCCGATTTTTTTCAGAAGTTACAAATTTAGACCATAATGAATGACACGGAAAAACAAAATAAAACGGATAAAACGAAAACATTTTTTTTGGCAGTGCACATGTCTAGTAGCTGTAAAGTGAAAAAGACCATCCAGTGTCCCAAAATCTGAATTTTAGATCCTTTTTGGGGCTACAGCCTCTTGCTAGTCATTGTGTTGAATTTCAAGAGGTTATGAACAATAAGTGGAGCTTTGGGTCAGTGTTTCATTGAAATACATCTGTCACTTGGAGACAGCAGCATTGGATGAGGCAGACTGGTGGGGGTGCTTCTGTGCTACAGTTGCTATAAGGTACTACTTTTAATATAACCTTCACACTGTCACTGTACCTATTCAGGGCAAAGGAGGTATGCCTGTGCAAAGGCATCCCGTGACATACTGATACCCTCCTCTTCCATCGCAGCTGGCACAAAAATACCCAGGATCAGCTGATTCTATTGACTGCTAGACCTGAGCAGTGTCACATGCAGTTCAGTTTTGGGCACCAGTTCTCAAAAAGGATATCGGGGAACTGGAGAAAGTGCAGAGAAGGGCAATCAAACTGATCACAGGCATGCAGGAGCTCAGCTATGAGGAAAGATTAGAGGAACTGAATTTATTCTCTCTTGAGAAGAGGAGGTTAATGGGGGATAAGATCAACATGTACAAATATATAAGTGGTTCATATAGTGAACTTGCTGTTGAGTTATTCACTTTAAGGTCATCACAGAGGACAAGGGGCACTCTTTATGTCTAGAGGAAAAAAGATCTCATCTCCAAATACGGAAAGGTTTCTTCGCAGTAAGAGCTGTGAAAATGTGAAATAGACTCCCTCCAGAGGTGGTTTTGGCCAGCACGGTTGATTGCTTTAAAAGAGGCCTGGATTCTTTCCTTAATGTAAATAATATAACTGGCTACTAACATTTATAGCTAAAGTTGATCCAGGGAAAATACGATTGCCTCTCGGGGGATCAGGAAGGAATTTTTTCCCCTGCTATAGCAGATTGGATCATGCTTTGCTGGGGGTTTTTGCCTTCCTCTGGATCAACTGTGGGTGAAGGATTGTATATGGGATTGTATGGTTATATATAATTTTTCTATTTTTTCTTTTCTTTTTTTTGGTTGAACTAGATGAACTTGTGTCTTTTTTCAACCTGACTAACTATGTAACTATGTAACATGGCAGGAGGTCACCTGCACCCCCATACCCTGAAGCAACAGTAATCTGTGCTGCTAGAGGCAGGAGTGGCAGTTGATTGCTGGAGAGGGATCAATGGGTCAGCGATTGGGGGGGTTGTCTATTTTACAGCCACTGTCAATTTGCCCTGAATAGGCAAAGTGACAGGGAGGTTACTAATCAAATTCCATAATTTACAGATGGCGCTCTAGGAAGCATTTAGGTATTTGAACATGAAATTCAATGATTAAAAAAATGACAAATCAAGTAAATAAAAATGTTATATTCACATCAGAAATAATTTATTATTATAGTTACAACTGAATGTGACCAGTAACCAAAAATGCATAGGAGTTTGCCTTTAAATCTTTCATTGTAAGCTCCTTCCAGTTTTACAGTAATAATTTCAACGTCAACTAGAACCAAGCAGAAATTATGCGCTGCACATCATTTTAATGCACAAGTAATGGCTTTTGAGGTAAGGTCTGCTTATTAAATAGTTAATTTATGCACAAGTGCAAGTTTCAGATGAATTATTACTTTGACTGCGGAATCAATGTCAGGGCCCAGGGGGGGGAACGAATACATAAGGGAGAGAGCAAATGTACGAGATGAAAGCACTTATTTTGGACAAAGGCTGGATCCATCCGTTCATCCAGGACCAAAGGCACATCATTAGGACCCCACTGAGGTCAGTCCCAGAGGAAATAACTCAGAGTATAACAAACTTCTTTTAGTAAATCGACGCTTGTAAAAAGAAACCTAAATGTATAAAGCTTAAAAGGAGACTTAAGTCAAAACGGAATACCTATTAGTCATTTTAAACTTTCATTAAAAGCCCTGCATAAAGTCCATCTCTAGAGGAAACTCTTTTTCTTACCTGACTCCTTCGATGTGTGCCCCTTACTGGCGCCTCTTCCACTAGTGGAGACCAGTGACCTGGTGGCCTGCTGTCAACTGATCTTTTCACCACTCCGCTTTGTAATGCCACCATACCTGTGAGGACCCGCCAATGAACAGCCAATGGGAAGTGTCCACATCACCAGGCAGTTGCACGGGCACCCAAAGGCAGACCCTCCCACTCCGTAGCAAGCAAAAAGACTCAAGACCTGACGGGACACACTCATGGATTTGGCTTAGTATTTAAGGCGTTTGGATTTTTTAAATTATTGCTCCAGCAAGTACTTAGAGAAAGGGTGGGGGGTCCTGGGGGGGGGGGGGACATGAATAGATCATGGCTGCCCTAGGATTACACACCCTGTTTTTATTAAGTTTAACTCGCTTTAGAAAATTAAGTATTTGCAAAATTTATAAAATACTGTTAAAACGTTTTTTAGTTCTGTTCACTTCTGGCCTTTTGTTGACTGACATTGTTAAATGTTATCACCAAATGAATTTATATGTAGTGCAATTAGCTCTGACCAATAAGAATTTCAATTAACTTACAGCTCACATTGACTATGTCCCAAACACACCTACATAACATGAGGTTCTTCTCCAGTTTGTCTAATAATGCCAGTCACTTTTGTGGAAATACACTGTAAAATGATTGATTACCATTGGCAAATATGGAAAAAAGGCAGAGGAACAAATCAGGCCAAATAGCAGATGGTCTCAATCACTGGTCTCTATATTCCTCTTCAATAGCTCTCTCTGTATTTATATCAGTCTACAGACTCTGAGGTCCAGTTATCTCTTTAAATGATGCTCCTTAGAGATCAAGGTTGGTATCTTGATTATAGACTTTTAAGGCAGGAGAGTCGAGAATGATCTTGTAGTATGTAAGGCAGAGACCCAGCTTGTTTTAACAAGGCTGACATGCACAACTAGGCCTCATCTATGCATACAAAGTCTCAGGGCATCACACTTGTGTTCAACCCAAACCCACATACTGTTCACGTGCACAGATGCCTAGACCTCTCCTCCAACTCCTCCTGGTCACTGCACACATTAAACCCTTAATGCCTGAAGTCCTCTGACATGTATTCCATGGTCCAGATAGAAGCTCCAGAAGTCCCACCGGCCAACCGAAGCCCATGAGACATGGGGGCCCGGACCCCCTGGCATGTTACATGAGGGGGTTTTCTCTAATCGTCAAACGTAGGACCTCGTTTCCACTCTCACCCCTAATTCCAGAGACAGCTAGATTTGCACCAATAAAATCACATAACTCTTCACCCCAGGCATTGGCTTAACACATTGGCATTGGCTTAACACATAACTCTCAGCAGAACATCACACAGAGGCTTCTTGTGGCAAAATTAACTTCTTTACCTGGCAGTAACGTAATAAACAGCTCATCTTGATGGCAATCAGCTCAAACAATCACATCACTGAACTATGTTGACCAGGAGGGGAGCATTATGGTATTAACTGGTATGGTATGCTTAGTCCTATTTCTCAGCCGAGGCCTAGTGTAAGAGTCCTTATCAGCCCTTCCTCCAAAGAGGTGAGCACACCATACCCCTCTCTGATGCCCTCTTCTTTATGGCTTCAGGCAGTCTCTCTCAACCTAGGCCCCTCCCACATAAATAAAAGGGCACCCCAATGTCACAACCCCTTTAAACACAGCTCCAGCAAAATAGACATTTTGGAAATTACCTCTGACGTTCTGTTCCTTCCAAAAAAAAAAAAAAAAAACAGGGGCACAGGTGTCATTGGGGCAGGAAGCTATTGACAAAAATAAAACACTTGACAGAGGCTGAAAACTTTTTCTGCTCTACTGGTAAAAGCATTTTTGTTGTTGTTCTGTTCTCTTTTGGAGAGATTTCCCATCACTTCTTGTCACTTGGACACCTATCAACATAACAGCAAACCAAATTGGAAGACAGAGACAACAATAAGAAAAAAATTCAATATTTTCCTTCTCTATGTAAATCCATAAACATCTTTGAATGATGCAATGAATGACACAAATGGCGCTGCCGGAAAGTGATGAGGTACACCAATGTATATATGGGTGTGTGGACCATACACTAAATATGTGACTTCCCTTGTGAGCCACAAAATAAATGTGTGACGAGTATGTGAAGGTTGAAGAAAATTGGAATTATGTAAAAATTGAAAGATGGCGCAGCCTTGTCTCGAACACCTATAGAGTGTGGATGATCATGATATAGTAATGAAGACAAATGGTGCTGCCTGGGGGTGATGTGAAGTGAGCATGAAAAACAACTAATGTATAGGATGTAAAAGAGGCCACCTGTTGCCAATGTAGGTCTGCTGGTGATCTGTGGTTAAACTGCCATGTTGATCTCCTATAGCAGGAGAAAAGCCAGCCGAAATGTCAGTGAGTGCAACTGCTCCTTATCGCGATCCGCGACCATGTGGAGAGAAAGAAAACACAATATGTGTATATGTAGCTGATAAAGCACCCAAGTGCCACTGTTACTTACACTTGGGAGTGTAAGCGAGCATTCGTTTGCCGACCGCTAAGTAACAGTGGCACTTGGGTGCTTTATCAGCTACATATACACATATTGTGTTTTCTTTCTCTCCACATGGTCGCGGATCGCGATAAGGAGCAGCTGCACTCATTGACATTTCGGCTGGCTTTTCTCCTGCTATAGGAGATCAACACGGCAGTTTAACAATGGATCACCAGCAGACCTACATTGGCAACAGGTGGTCTCTTTTACATCCTATACATTAGTTGTTTTTTATGCTCACTTCACATCACCCCCAGGCAGCACCATTTGTCTTCATTACTATATCATGACCATAAACATCTTTGGCTGCAGTTGGACAAAAGTCTTTGGTTCGGTCCAGTGATGTCGCAGGTCCTCTTCATCCTCTTTACCCCATCTTCTTCCAGTGGTGTGCAGATCCTAAATACTGCAGTGTGGCACCACATAATGATGGGTCACTGCTCTTAATTTTCCTGTGAGTCTGGGGCTGGGGGTGGAACTTTAACACCTGGGCTCACAGAAAATGATTTAAAGGATAGGTTTACCTTTATAGAAAAAATAATAAATGCACACATTTTTTCAGAAACAAAACATCCATGTATTAGTTTTTCCAGCAGGAGCCTGGACAGCATTGCACTGCTATGTGGGCTCCTGCAGACAAGTCCTCTGGCTTTTAGCCCACACCCCTGCATGGGCTTTCTGTTTGAAAGCTGGAGGACATGTTAATGGACTGAAAAACTACTACTGCATTGAAACTATAAGTCTGTCTGCCACAGTGGTAGGCGGTACTTGTAGTTTATTTATTCACAGGAAACTGTGAATGAATGATGTCGCTGTATGGGTGGAGCCCTGCACAGCCGCGCTGTTTTAAAAAAATAACAGGTGCAGGGAGAGGAACACCAGCCCGCTGTCATGGGGGAAGGGGGATTGGGGGGAGAAGCAGCAGTAGCTGGAATATGTAACATGTTTCGAAGGTGAACTTATGCATTAACCACTTGAAGATCAAGCATTTTCTGGAACGTTTGTGAAAATCAGTTTTGTTTGCTAGAAAATTACTTAGAACCCCCAAACATTATATATTTTTAAAGCAGAGGTCCCCTAGAGAATAAATTGGTGGTTTTGCAATTTTTTATGTTTATTTGCACAGCGGTTTTTGAAATGCACTTTTTTGAATCATAATGCAAAAAATACAACACATAACACATTTTTTTGTAAATGAAAAAAGATGATGTTACGCAGAGTAAATAGATACCAAACATGTCACACTTTAAAGTGGAACTTCCGCTTTAAGGCCTCCTCTCCAGCTCCGGATGCTGAAACGGAGCGTTTGGGGAGGAGGAGGGGGTGAGGATAACCCGATTTTTACGGGTACTAATGCTCCGGTCGTCTTAGACGATCAGAAGTGGAAGGTCTCCTTCACCCTCCCTCCTGAAATCTTCTGGGACACAGGACAGGACCTAGAAGACTTCAGGACCAATTACGAAGCGCAGCTCGCGCATACGCAGTGCGCGCCCGGCTGTGAAGCCGCGGCCGGGTGCCCACAGTAGGATACCGGCACCGGGGAGGGGAGGGGGAGAGATCCGAGTCTCCATGCGGCCCCATTGCTGGACCGGGAGGCAGGTAAGTGCCTGTTTATTAAAAGTCAGCAGCTACACATATGAAAAAGGGTGGAACTCCGCTTTAAACTTGGCGACAAATGATGTAAATTTTACTTTCCATAGGCGACGCTTTAAAAGCCTTTACAGGTTACCACTTTATAGCTACAGAGGAGGTCTAGTGCTAGAATTAATGCCCATGATCCGGTGTTTGTGGCGATACCTCACATGTGTGCAATGATTGCTGTTTGCGTGCGTGCTGGACCAATGCACGTTTGCTACCATATGGGGACAGGGGCACATACATTTTTTTAAAATTATTAATCTATTTATTTAATTTTTTTTTACACTGTTCCTTTACATTTTTTTTTTTTATGATCACTTTTATTGCTGTCACAAGGAATGAAACATCCTTGTGACAGCAACAGGTATGTGACTGGTACTCTTTATGGAGGGATCTGGGGTCAATAAGTCCCTCCTTTGCACTTGAAAGCATTTAAAATGCCAAGATTGGCATTTTTGAATACTTTTGTTTTTCAAAAAATGGTGCCATTGACACCCAGGTAACCCGGAAGTAATGTATTGTCATTGCTTCCGAGTTACCATAGTGGAGACCCGTTCGAAGCTTTGTATGCTTCTCCAACTAGCCAGATAGTAGCTCAGGTCTCCCAGTGGGATGGGAGAGCCCAGAGAGCGACGGAGGGAGGAGGGTCATCCCCTCCTACTGCTTATAATAGCAATCGAGTGGCTATTACTAGAGAGCCGACTGTCGACTCTAAAAAACGGTACTGGTGTGATGCCTGCAGCTGCAGGCATTATCATGGTACAACCACTTGAAGTCAAATGACGTACCAAGTACGTGATTTGGTAGCAAGTGGTTAAATGAACCTGGGTGTCATTTAACCTGATAGAGGAGCACTGATGGATTTTTAAATGGGTCCAAGGGGGACAATGCCAGAGATATGAGTATTGCAGCTGGAGCTGTTTTTCTAATTTTAAATGATGCTGGAGGCTCACATTTTTCTTTCTTTGTGCTGGCTTAAACGTAGGAATAAAATGTAGTCTTCACATTCCCCTCATCTCCCTCTACGACTGGAATATTTATTTATTCATGCTCCTCTATTGATTGGGGTATTTACTCCAGGAATCCTGAAGAGACACTGGTGGTAAAGGTTGCCGTGGCGAGGACAGAAGTGATGTAATCCTCGTGTCCCTTCATCATACACGAGGCCTTTTAGTAAAATGGACGGAAGGTGCTGGCTGAGCATGATTTGTTTCATGAGTAATTTATCCACATACCTTCAAGGAGTCTCTTATTGATCGCAACTGCATTAGATTCACAAATAATTGCATCAGGAATATAAAGCACATTAACCCGGCCTAGTGATGTTACCACAACAATCCCAGCATAGGCTTTGGCCTGCATGTTTTTTTTTTCTTTTTCATATGCTTGATTAAAGGAAAACTCTACTTTTACATCTATTTTCATTAAAGCAGAACTTCAGCTAAAAATGTCAAGATGAAATTAATAGCCTAAAGATAAAACCGCAAAAGCAGCATTTTGTACAATATTCACTTTCAATCCAGAGATTTCTACTTCAGTCCTTTTTTCTGCCACAAGATGTCCTTAGTCTGATGACCAGTATCATTCAACTCACTTCCTCTGAGCGCAAGTCATCCCGAACCCACCTCTGCCTGAGATTGGACAGTGAAAGCAGAAGCAGCAAAGTCATTGCTCTGAAATGGCTTCCTGATTGTGACAACAGTGGACCATGAATACTTTCCACCTGCTTCTCCCTCCTTTTAGCTAAACATGCCTGGTTGAGCAGTGGAGATTCTTTTCAGGAAATATGAAATTTGTTCTTAGCTGAGCCCTACGAAAGTAATTATTAAATACCACCAAAAGAAAGCTCTATCGTTCTTAAGACATTCATATAAAACCTTGGACAGAGGGGTGGCTGTGGACGTGGTATACTTGGATTTTGCAAAAGCATTTGACACCGTTCCCCACACATGGCTAATGTGTAAGGTAAAGTCTACAGGCCTGGAAAGATCAGTTTGTAAATGGATAGAAAACTGGGTGAAAGGCCAAATTCAGAGAGTAGTGGTTAATGATTCTTACTCTGAATGGTCTAAGGTTATCAGTTGTGTACCCCAAGGTTCATTGTTGGGACCCTTACTTTAATATATTTATAAATGATATAGGGTCTGGGATTAAAAGTACCATTTCAGTGTTTGCAGATGACACCAAGCTATGCAGTGGAATAACGTCCTTACAGGATGTCTCCAAACTTACAAGCCGATCTCAATGGATTGTTAAATTAGGCAACCGTGTGGAAAATGTGGTTTAATATTGATAAATGTAAAGTTATGCACTTGGGGGCTAAGAATATGCATGCATCGTACATACTAGGGGGAGTATAACTGGGGGAATCCATAGTGGAGAAGGATCTGGGGGTTTTGGTACATCATAAGCTTAATAATAGCATGCAATGCCAAGCTGAGGATTCCAAAGCAAGCAAAATCCTTTCTTGTATTAAGAGAGGTATGGACTCCAGAGATAGAGACATCATTTTGCCCCTGTACAAATCATTAGTAAGACCTCATCTGGAATATGCAGTTCAGTTTTGGGCACCAGTTCTCAAAGAGGATATCGGGGAACTGGAGAAAGTGCAGAGAAGGGCATCCAAACTGATAAGGGGCATGGAGGAGTGCCACTATGAGATTAGAGCAGGGGTAGGCAACCTTCGAGAGATGGAGATCTACTTGAACAACACTGACAAAGTCAAAGATCACCGGGCACAGGGTGGCCCCCCCCCCAAAAAAAAACAAAACATTAAGACCGACCTCTTTTGTTTTGTAATAAGTGTTACAAGATAGTGCTGGATTTAGGAGTATGTTATGCAGAGAATGCAGGGTTCACAATTGCATTATGCTCAGAATGCAGAGATCAGGAGTGTGTTGCGGTCAGAATGCAGGGTTTAGGAGTGCGTTGCGGTCAGAATGCAGGGTTTAGGAGTGTGTTGGGGTCAGAATGCAAGGTTCAAAAGTGCGTTGCGGTCAGAATGCAGGGTTCAGGAGTGCATTGCGGTCAGAATGCAGGGTTTATGAGTGGGTTGCGATCAGAATGCAGGGTTCAGGAGTGCATTGCGGTCAGAATGCAGGGTTTAGGAGTGCGTTGCGGTCAGAATGCAGGGTTTAGGAGTGCATTGCGGTCAGAATGCAGGCTTCAGGGGTGCGTTACGGTCAGAATGCAGGGTTCAGGGGTGCATTGCAGTCAGAATGCAGGGTTCAGGGGTGCGTTGCGGTCAGAATGCTGGGTTCAGAAGTGCGTTGCGGTCAGAATGCAGGGTTCAGGGGTGCGTTGCGGTCAGAATGCAAGGTTCAGAAGTGCGTTGCGGTCAGAATGCAGGGTTCAGGAGTGCGTTGCGGTCAGAATGCAGGGTTCAGGGGTGTGTTGCGGTCAGAATGCAGGGTTCAGGGGTGCGTTACGGTCAGAATGCAGGGTTCAGGCTTGTGTTGCGGTCAGAATGCAGGGTTCAGGAGTGCTTTGCGGTCAGAATGCAGGGGTGCATTGCGGTCAGAATTCAGGGTTCAAGGGTGCATTGCGGTCAGAATGCAGGGTTCAGGAGTGCGTTGCGGTCAGAATTCAGGGGTGCATTGCGGTCAGAATGCAGGGTTTAGGAGTGCGTTGCGGTCAGAATGCAGGGGTACGTTGCGGTCAGAATTCAGGGGGGAAGGTGGGGGGTGATGTGAAGGGTGGTATAGGACACTGCTATGGGGGTGACCCTGACCATGACAGTGTCCTCTGCACCCTTCACATCACACACACACACACACACACACAGTGGTGTCTCCTGCCCCCCCATTAGCAGTAACCCCCCCCCCTTCTCTCCCACAGCACAGTACCTGTTTCACTGCAGAGACCGGGAGGCAGCGAAGTTCTGGACAAAGGGGCCGGAGCTGTCAGTGACTTTTCATATTAGCAAGCTGGTGATTGGTTGCTTAGGACCACCCTATATGCTAGCAACCAATCACCAGCGGTTTAACAATAAGTTTGTTTGGCCAGCTCCTCCTCCCGCCTTCTGTCCTGATCTGTGCTTTCTCCCGGTCTCCGCTGCTCACTGATCACAGCGGCAGAGGAGAGAGGGAGAGAGTGACAGCGTGCGGAGCCATGTAGGAGGCTTGAGGCTGGGATGGGAGACGAGGACCAGGACATAGAAGGCGCGGGTCGGCGGCGCAGGAACCTGTTCGCGGTCCACCAGTCACCTGCCGGCGGTCGACAGTCACCTGCCGGCGGTCGACAGGTGGACCGCGATCGACGGGTTGCCGACCCCCGGATTAGAGGAACTTACAACTGAATTTATTGCAGAAGAAAAGATTGAGGGGAGATATGATCAACATGTACAAATACATAAGTGGTCCATATAGTGACCTCGGTGTTGAGTTATTCACTTTAAGGTCATCACAAAGGACAATGGGGCACTCTTTACGTCCAGAGGAAAAAAGATTTCATCTCCAAATACAGAAAGGTTTCTTCAAAGTTAGAGCTGTGAAAATGTGGAATAGACTCCCTCCAGAGGTGGTTCTTGCCAGCTCAGTAGATTGCTTTAACCACATCAGCCCCGGAAGGATTTACCCCTTAATGACCAGGCTATTTTTTGAGATACAGCACTGCGTTGCTTTAACTGACAATTGCGTGGTCGTGTGACGTTGTACCCAAACAAAATTGATGTCCTTTTTTCCCACAAAGAGATTTCTTTTGGTGGTATTTGATCACCTCTGTAGTTTTTATTTTTTGCTCTATAAACAAATAAAAGGCCGACTATTTTGAAAAAAAAAAGCAATATTTTTTTACTTTTTGCTATAATACATATCTAAAAAAAACAAATGTATTCATCAGTCATCAGTTTAGGCCAATATATATTATTCTACATATTTTTGGTAAAAAAAAAATGCATTAAGCGTATATTGATTGGTTTGCACAAAAGTTATAGCGTCTACAAACTATGGGATAGATTTATGGAGTTTTATTTTTTTTATTTTTTTATGTTTTTACTGGTAATGGCGGCGATCTGCGATTTTTAGCGAGACCGCAACATTGTAGTGAACAAATCTGACCCTAAGTGACATCTTTTGGGGACCAGTGACATTATTATGTGGATCAGTGCTAAAAAAATGCACTGACAATGTATAAATGACACTGGCAGGGCAGGGGTTAACACTAGGATGCGATCAAGGGGTTAACTGTGTTCTCTGGGTGTGTTCTTCTAACTATAGAAGGATGGGCTGCCTGGAACATCACAGAGATCGCTGTTCCTGATCACTGTGAACAGCAGATCTCCATGATGTTCCCTGTCAGAACGGGGATCTGCCTTGTTTACATAGGCAGATCCCCGTTCTGCCTCTGTGTACTGTGATCGCCCGCGTCCACAGTATCACATGCACAGACTGCCGCACGGGTACGGTGGCTTGCGCAATCAAGCCGACCTGCCGCTGTACATATGCAGTGGCTGGTCGGCAAGTGGTTAAAAAAGGCCTGGATTCTTTCCTAAATGTAAATAATATAACTGGGTACTAACATTTATAGGTAAAGTTGATCCAGGGAAAATCCGATTGCCTCGGGGGATCAGGAACAAATTTTGTCCCCCGTTATAGCAAATTGGATCATGCTTTGCAGGGGTTTTTCACCTTCCTCTAGATCAACTGTGGGTGAAGGATTGTGTATATGGGATTGTATGGTTATATGTATTTTTTTTTATTGGTTAAACAAGATGGACCTATGTCTTTTTTCAACCTAACTATGTATAATATAAATTTGATACAGTGTTGCATGACCGAGTATTTGTCAGTCACACTATTGCAGCACTGAAAAATGCCTGCCGCTCATATCCTGCTATATTGGAGTGTCTTTTGGAATGCTTGATAGCTGGAACTCCAATATCCATAATAAAAGACACCATTTTAAACCAGCTTCACAATGGAGATGTGTGTTTTCTGTTTTTCGGTATCATACCATCACTGACTGCTAAGCGAGGATCGTTCCCTCTAGAGGAGGCCAAGCGTGAGATCTATATTTATGCGTTCCCAGCCATTATAATTTAAGGCTCAACTGTTCTGGTAGGAGATGCATGGTAACTACTACTACTTGGAGGTGGATTTTTCTTTCTATATACCAATGATACTCCCTGGAGGATCACACACTGTGGAGGCTTCGTTTTGGGACTTTTCTTTTTATTAATGGACTATAATTTTTTTATTTTTTGATATATGGAAACATTCATTTTGACACATGAATTTACATATGCACTTTAATTTGTATTTTTGTGGACATATAGTATATACACAATGCATTGGTATCATGATTTATAGCAAGCTGCTTTAATTTTATTATAACTTAGCGCAGATTCTACACTTATTTATTAGCACTGAAAAATGGCCTGGTAGTGAAGGGGTATAAAAATACCTGTACTGAATCGGTGAAACAGAATAATAATATAATTCTACGAGATTTAAATATGGTACTCTAAAAGTTTAAAGTGGACCTTTCAGTAAATTGTACTTCTATGGTGTGGCATTATGAAAGGCGAGGTGATCGATGGATGTTATGTTTCACCTCGCATGCGTTCACTTACAGGAAACTAAGGCGGAATCTGGTTTGGGTTTTTACCAGCCACCTTGGCAGGGTTGGTTCTGGACCAGATTTTGCGGTGTTCACTTGTGTCCACCAATAGGGTTGCCACATCATCCCTTTAATCCAGGACACATATGAATTACTTCTGTGGCTGATTTAATGCAGGTAAGGCACCAAGTGAGTTTAATTACCACCTTAATCAGCCACAGAACCTGTGTAATTAGTATGTGTTCTGGATTAAAGGGATGAGGTGGCAACACTACCACCAACAGGTGGTATAAAGGCCTGGACTCGCAAAGCCTAAGAGAGCTGCTGAACTGAACTTTGCTTTGTGACTGAAACAAAAAGGTTTACATTATCTTCAAACTGGATATGTTTAGTTAGTGCCTGGATGGCAAGGATTTTTTTCTGTGTTTGTTTATTTGATTTTTTTTTTCAACTTCAATTTTATTAGCAGTTTCAATATAGTAAGTATTGAAAAACAATATTTGAGCATACAGGTGCAATATGTATGAACATGTAATACAACAGGATAAAGAGAAAAAAGGCAGACATATAAACTAAATGGTGCGAACAAGCGCCACAAATTAGAAACAGTTATATATTGGTCCATCAGAGGCAGATAAATATGAGTTTTTATGATGGCAATTTGCATACACTGCAGAATGTTATGAAGACTGATCAGATGAATTGCAATTATTTGTAAAGTCTCAGTTTGATATGAAAATGAACTTAATCCCATAAAAAAACATTTCTACTGAATTTGTGAAGAAGGATTCAGGGCAGCCAAGAAAGTCCAGGACCGTCTCCTAAAGTTGATTGAGCTGTGGGATCGGGGCACCACCAGTGCAGAGCTTGCTCAGGAATGGCAGCAGGCAGGTGTGAGTGCATCTGCATGCACAGTGAGAAGAAGACATTTGGAGGGTGGCCTGGTGTCAAGAGGGACAGCAAAGAAGCCACTTCTCTCTTGGAATAACATCAATGACAGACTGATATTCTTCAAAAGGTACAGGGATTGGACTACCAAGGACTGGGGTAAAGGCATTTTCTCTAATGAATCCCCTTTCTGATTGTTTGGGGCATCCAGAAGAAACCTTGTCCAGAGAAGAAAAGGTGAGCGCTACCATCAGTCCTGTTTCGTGCCAACAGTAAAGCATCCTGAGACCATATATGTGTGGGGTTGCTTCTCAGCCAAGGCGGTGGGCTCACTCACAATTTTGCCTAAGAACACAGCCATGAATCAAGAATGGTACAAAAACATTCTCAGAGAGCAACTTCTCCCAACTATCCAAGAACAGTTTGGTGACCAACAATGCTTTTTCCAGTATGATGGAGCACCTTGCCATAAGTCAAAAGTGATAACTAAATGGCTTGGGGAACAAAACATTGAAATTTTGGGTTCATGGCCAGGAAACTCCCCAGACCTTAATCCTCTTGAGAACTTGTGGTCAATCCTCGAGAGGCAGGTGAACAAACAAACCCCCCTCAAATTCTGACAAACTCCAAACATTGATTATGCAAGAAAGGGCTGCGATCAGTCAGGATGTGGCTCAGAAGTTGATTGACAGCATGCCAGGGCGAATTTCAGAGGTCTTGAAAAAGAAGGGTCAACACCAGTGGCATTGTGGGAGCATGGGTGTTGCCCCCCCTAACACAGCCGCCGCCCTTCCTATCCATGCACTTGGCCCCTTTCAGGAAGCCGGGCGCATTAATTCCTATGGGGGGTGTGTTTTTTGTAGCATATGATGCCAGGGGCTCTAATAGGCTTCAGAAAAGGGGCATTGCGAATTCATTTTTGCTATTTTCACACTAAATCTTCTCCCCACCAATCAGGAAGCAGGTCTGAGACCTGTTCGCCGATTGGCCAAAACATTAGGCGATCCTATTGGACGCTTGACATGGAGCCAGGGAGGAAGCCGCTGGAACCAGAGAGGAAGCCCGTCAGCCTGGAGCTGCTGCCCGGACCCCGTATCTGCCAGACTGGAGCCGCTGCTCGGACCCCACACCCGCTAGCCTGGAGCTGCTGCTTGGACCCCACACCCGCTAGCCTGGAGCCACTGCCCGCACCCCGCTATGCTGGATGACACCACCGTCTATCTGGATTTATCTATCCAGGTAAGTGCCGGAGCAACCGTCAGACTCACACGCGGGGGGGGGGGAGTTGTTAGTGCCGTGCTGCCGGAGGGGGTGATTGTTTGCCGCCCCCCCCCGAAAAAAAGCACCATCCGCCACTGGTCAATGCTGCAAATATTGACGCTTTGCATAAACTTCATGTAATTGTCAATAAAATTATGAAATGCTTGTAATTATACTTCAGTATACCATAGTAACATCCGAGGCAGCAGACATTGTGAAAATTAATATGTGTGTCATTCTCAAAACTTTTGGCCATGGCTGTAAATACCTAAGCACAATTTTGCAACTTTGACATGTGTTAGTAAAACTACATATCATCACAACTACTTAATGTATCCAGGTGCCTTGTTCTTCAGGACAAATTGGCCTTTCTTTTGGTGGTAAATGGTAATAGATATCCTCCTTTTTTTAAAATTTAGCGATATATTTCTTGCTAGTACCATAATTTACCATCAAAGAACAACCCAAAAGAAATTCTCCTGCACCTGACGATTGCAGTGATACCACATATGTGTATGTTTGTTGTTTGTACCTGTAGTACAGTGCAGAAAGAATTGTGTGCATTTTGCATTTTTTTCCCACAATCAAATCTTTATTAAAAGTACAGAAGTATGTAATTTTTTTTTTCATCCTGCCTGAAACAAACTGACACTGAAACTAACTGACAGTGATGCCAATTTAAGTTGATTGTGTCATCTATGAGCCAGCATCTCAGTCTGGGAAGTAGATGGTGACCCTGGATAATGCTTGAACAAAGATGGCTCCATCCTTCTGGAGAGCAAAAAGTAGAAGGCAAGAAAAGTAATAAGATCTTTGTGAGAGGTAAAAAATATGTTCAAATGTTACAACTGAATATGTCTGATGCTAGGTCTACTTTAAATTCATATTAATGAATACACTCAGTCATGAAAACAAACAAGTCAGTGTAATGTCTACCTGTCCTTCATAACCTATATGCTGTAGTCTGTTGCTAGTGTAGAACCCTCTACATTAGGTAGGTGTTAGGTAGGTAGGTGCTAGTTGAGGATTTTTGTGTTAGAGTAGGTAAATTCAGGCAGGCTTGGCTGCTGTCAGGCTTGTTTGCTTTTGTTCTGGGCATGGGAATTGTCCAGGGAGTGGCTGGTGACACCCCTTGGTTGACCCCTCCCTGCTTTTGCAGGAAGTTCTGGGAAAGGGGAGTGGGGCAGAAGAGGTAGAACTTCTTTGTATTTGGGAAGCCCTGACCAATCCCCAACCTGTATTGGGAAGGGCAGGCCTGCTCAAATAGCCTGCCCCCTGGGGCAGTCTGGCAGGAGAGTTCAGGTCTAAGTTGGAAAATGGAGACTTAGTGCTGAGGCTGTCGTGGGCCTTGAGGGAGTCCCCAGTCTGGTGGTGGGGGGGGGGGGACCTGGACACGGGACTTGGGTGCATCCAGGATGAGTGAGATCCTGATGGAGAGGCACAAGGTGGAGCAGGAGAGGACAGCAGGAGGTACTAGTATTACCAGCAGGGTCTCCAGGAGCAGTTCACCGGGTGTCAGTGAGTGACACAGCCCAGGGAAATGGAGATGCACTCTGCAGCAGATTGGGAGAGAGGCAGTCTGGAAGAAGTGCAGGAAGGGGCTGGGACTTTGGGGTCACTGAGCAGTGCGCATGTGCTTGCAGTCAGTAGGACTGTGGAGACCTGGAAGAAGATGGGCTGGGAGCAGTGGTCCATCAGGCCAGTTAGCACATTCTACAAACTTTCTCTACACTATAGGGGCCTGTGGTTCCCGCCTGCAAAAGGCAGTTTCTAGGTCCTGGTCAAAGCCAGACCAGGCCTCACCATATGCTAACTAGGCTGGAAGCAAGTGTTGTGCAGAAGAGAGGAACAAGGAGAAGCAAGTGTTGTGCAGAAGAGAGGAACAAGGAGACGCCAGTGTTGTGCAGAAGAGAGGAACAAGGAGAAGCAAGTGTTGTGCAGAAGAGAGGAACAAGGAGAAGCAAGTGTTGTGCAGGAGAGAGGAACAAGGAGAAGCAAGTGTTGTGCAGGAGAGAGGAACAAGGAGACGCCAGTGTTGTGCAGAAGAGAGGAACAAGGAGCAGCCAGTGTTGTGCAGGAGAGAGGAACAAGGAGAAGCAAGTGTTGTGCAGGAGAGAGAAACAAGGAGCAGCCAGTGTTGTGCAGGAGAGAGGAACAAGGAGAAGCAAGTGTTGTGCAGGAGAGAGGAACAAGGAGCAGCCAGTGTTGTGCAGGAGAGAGGAACAAGGAGAAGCAAGTGTTGTGCAGGAGAGAGGATCAAGGAGCAGCCAGTGCTGTGCAGAAGAGAGGAACAAGGAGACGCCAGTGTTGTGCAGAAGAGAGGAACAAGGAGCAGCCAGTGTTGTGCAGGAGAGAGGAACAAGGAGCAGCCAGTTTTGTGCAGGAGAGAGGATCAAGGAGCAGCCAGTGCTGTGCAGAAGAGAGGAACAAGGAGACGCCAGTGTTGTGCAGGAGAGAGGAACAAGGAGAAGCAAGTGTTGTGCAGGAGAGAGGAACAAGGAGCAGCCAGTGTTGTGCAGGAGAGAGGAACAAGGAGCAGCCAGTGTTGTGCAGGAGAGAGGAACAAGGAGCAGCCAGTGTTGTGCAGGAGAGAGGAACAAGGAGAAGCAAGTGTTGTGCAGGAGAGAGGAACAAGGAGCAGCCAGTGTTGTGCAGGAGAGAGGAACAAGGAGCAGCCAGTGTTGTGCAGGAGAGAGGAACAAGGAGACGCCAGTGTTGTGCAGGAGAGAGGAACAAGGAGCAGCCAGTGTTGTGTAGGAGAGAGGAACAAGGAGCAGCCAGTGTTGTGCAGGAGAGAGGAACAAGGAGAAGCAAGTCTTGTGCAGGAGAGAGGAACAAGGAGCAGCCAGTGTTGTGCAGGAGAGAGGAACAAGGAGAAGCAAGTGTTGTGCAGGAGAGAGGAACAAGGAGAAGCAAGTGTTGTGCAGGAGAGAGGAACAAGGAGACGCCAGTGTTGTGCAGGAGAGAGGAACAAGGAGACGCCAGTGTTGTGCAGGAGAGAGGAACAAGGAGCAGCCAGTGTTGTGCAGGAGAGAGGAACAAGGAGAAGCAAGTGTTGTGCAGGAGAGAGGAACAAGGAGAAGCAAGTGTTGTGCAGGAGAGAGGAACAAGGAGACGCCAGTGTTGTGCAGGAGAGAGGAACAAGGAGAAGCAAGTGTTGTGCAGGAGAGAGGAACAAGGAGCAGCCAGTGTTGTGCAGGAGAGAGGATCAAGGAGCAGCCAGTGTTGTGCAGGAGAGAGGAACAAGGAGCAGCAAGTGTTGTGCTGGAGGAAGAAAGAGAGTGTATATAGAGGTCCTGTGTAAAGAAATGTTGATCACTGGGCATCCCATAATCACTCCTACCCCATCCAAGTTCAAATCCCCTAATAAAAAAACAAAAACAAAGAGACCGCCTGTTTTCTGACTCCGGATGCAAGAAAGGAGTGTGATTTAGGGCAGTGTGGGCAGGTTTACCACAACTTCCAGCCACCCCCAAGGGCTACACTAGCATGAACACATTGCATTAGTTGATGCTTTTCTGAGTTTCCCTTATAACTTATTTTTATTGTCAGTTGATCCTGCCAGAAGATGTATCTTTCCATTTCAATTAGCAAGGGGACAGCACTCTTCATTCTGTAGTGAAATCACACAACATTGTTGTCACACTTTAGGCAGTGCAATCCACCCCTGGCGGTGTTATATACTTTATTCCATCCCCAATTGTAATATCATTTAGCAAGTAAACCCATAATGTTACCAGAATACAATATTTTTGCTGTAATGGGCCTTTAATAAAACCTGCATTTTCATTGAGCATCCTCCCCGGTCTACTTGCTGTTCTCCGGGCTGTGGGAATCCGCTGTCACTCTGGACTTTATTTGAAGTCCCATCTTGGGAATGTGTGTCACAAGAAATTGCTGTACACTGTCTACTGCCTTGGTAACACATAAACACTATCTGGGAACTGTCAGTGTGACATCAGTGAGCTCTGTTACACTGATACAAGAGATAAAAGTAATGTTGCAGTCAAATTTATTGCTATAACAAATAAGTAAAAAACTAAGCCGATTTCAGATAAATCATAATTTTGAAATAAGATTATTTGTTCATTCCCTGCGCCAACTCATCCCCTTTAAAGTAAACCTGCCATGTCTTTCTCAGTTTTGTAATTCACATTATAAATCGTATTCTGCCAGAAAGTGATAATGTCCTGGAAATATAAGTCACTGGCTTTATCCCTTCACCGCGGCCGTACACTTATATGTGGCAGCATGGCGGTGGTCTTTTGTAAACCTCAGACATGAAATATGAACAAAGCATTTGTCTCAATTAAAAGCAACAAGTGCCATTTCTGTCTGCTGCTTTGTTCCTCTGTTATCAGCTTGAATCACTTTTGACATTTTTTCCTGACACCAAGCGAATAATGGTGACAGGGGAGGGACCTCCAGCAGATTAACAGCCTCAGCTCTGTTTCTGTGTGCTATGCAAAGTGGGGTGTGTTTCTTTCCTCCAATCATCTCTCAGAGCTCTCCTCACTGAACTCTGCAGAGTGTAACTTCAGCTCTTCACCCCCTTCTTTCTGAATTTTCAGGCAAGCTTATAAATTCAGCATTTTGAAGGGGCGTAGAGAAGAGAAGACTGCAGATAAACAGGTACAACTTCTGTAGGAGGATTTGTTTCATTTTCTGTGCATCACCCGAGGATCGTCCCTTCACTGGGTTTACAACCACTTTAAGGTCAAACTGCTAAATAGATGCATACAGTCTGTGTCCCTTATTTGTGCTGGGGGCGTGCTCACTTGATGTCCCCAGCACTGTCAACTTCCGTCACTGTTTAAGATTGGAAGCCAATGGAGTGGACTACCAATCATGTGATCAGTGTGAAAGCCAAGCTCAGTAATCACATGGCCAGGAAGCCCACATAACTCTAACACTTTAAACAGTGAAAATGCCAGCCAGAGAGGGTTAATACCTGATTCATACATAAGTGTTTTGTTGCGGCATGCGTTAGGGTAGCCCATTCAACATGAATGATGAAAAACAAACATGGCCCATTTATTATCAATACAGCACACCAAGACAGTGTGTCGTGCATTGCTGTCTACTGTACTATGCAATGGAGTGCCATTCATAATGAACGGTACTGTAGTGCACTGCACATGGGCATGAGGAGGTGTGTTGTGCGCTGTTGTATAATGCGCTTTAATAGAACACACAAGTGTGAATTGACTCTTAAAGTGTCACTAAACCCACATCATGAAAAACTATCAAGAAATGATGTATTACGTACTGTTCATACTCACTCAGCCACTATGAGATTTGTTTACTGTATTCTGCACAAAACCTGGTTGATCCTGCTGCTCTCTATCTCCACTGTCTGTCCATGTCCCCAATTCAACTAGGGATTTTGCAGCTGTGGTGGCAACTCTGCACATGCTCAGTTTTCAGTGTTTCTAAGCTGAGCATTCTTTTCCTGATAACATCTGAGCAGCCCATGTAACTATAGAGTCACACATGTGGGTGTATACACAGTGGTAAATGACAGTCCACTCCCTTCCTCCTCCTCCATGCCCACTAACCAGCTAAACACAATGGGGGTGGGATATTACATGTAGATTGATGGATGCTTTACCTTCCTCCTATTCTAAGATACAGGTTGGTTGGGCGTGACGCAGCCTGTGACTGGCAGAAATCCACCCACACCATGTTATTTCCATAAAATAATAAAGATTTGATTTCAAATAAATATTTTGTATACCAATTTAAAATGGTTTATTGATATTATTTATTTATTTTTACTCTGTATTCCAAAGTCTGTTTTTTTATTTTGAACATGTGACCAGCAGCAGAGGACTATAAGCTTCTCCTGCAAATGTTTCCTGACAGACAGGCTGGGAAGGAGCTGGGTCATGTGAAAGCTATATATGGAGTAGGAAAACTGTTTTTTTATTGAAATAAAAATAATTCCAGTGCCATCAGTGGTGCCCTCCCCCCGCTGATTCCCCCGCTGATTTCTAAAAAAAAAAAAAAAATATGGGCCGCCGGGACAGCTGACAGCAATTCCCAAAACTCTTTGGTCAGTCATTAAAGTACATAGGTGTGCGCCAGCGAGGCGAACATCTATACACTGATTGGCTTTGGCCACTGCCCTCCAAAAAAGTGACTGATTGGTCAGGAGCGGGGGCAGGACTGGCAGACGTACTGGTGCTGGGACTGCACACATTGCACAACTGTGATTCCCGCCGACCGAGGGAGAGAGAGCGGCCTGACGACGAGTCTCCTGAGGTATGTATTAACTGCTGTGCTGCTGTGTACTGGACCAGAGGCGGCTCTCTAATTAGGCAAATTAGGGGGTTACCTAAGGCCTCACACTCACAGGGGCCTCGCAACCGCCTAATTTGACACTGACACTAGCACCAAGATAGAAAGCACTGACACCAGCACTAACTAAACTAAAGTTCTTAATATTTGCAATTTATAATGTTAATTTTTTTATCGCTTGAATTATTTTTCCCATTATGGATGTGTCTAGGTTTTGCCTAAGGCCTCACAAAGCCTAGCGCGGCCTCTGTACTGGGCTGTATAATACCTGTGTGCTTGGCTGTGTATTACCTGTGTGCTGGGCTGTGTAATACCTGTGTGCTGGGCTGTGTAATACCTGTGTACTGGCTGTGTAATACCTGTGTACTGGGCTGGGCTGTAATACCTGTGTAATGGCTATGTAATACGTGTGTACTGGGCTGTGCAATACCTGTGTACTGGGCTGTAATACCTGTGTACTGGGTTGTGTAATACCTGTGTACTGGGCTGGGCTGTAATACCTGTGTACTGGGCTGTGTAATACCTGTGTACTGGGCTGTGTAATACCTGTGTGCTGGGCTCTGTAATACCTGTGTACTGGGCTGTGCAATACCTGTGTACTGAGCTGTGTAATACCTGTGTACTGACTGTGTAATACCTGTGTACTGGGCTGTGTAATACCTGTGTACTGGTCTGTGTAATTCCTGTATACTTGGCTGTGTAATACCTGTGTACTGGGCTGTGTAATACCCATGTACTGGGCTGTGTAATACCTGTATACTGGGCTGTGTAATACCTGTGTACTGGGCTGGGTGTGTCTGGTCATGTGTCCATAATGTGTCGGGTCATGTGTCCATAATGTGTCAGTCATGTGTCCATAATGTGTC
>BLSH010217760.1:326235-339753 GCA_018402905.1 Glandirana rugosa
GCTCTCCTCATTGGGCCCGCAAATGTATTATGTAGCCCTATGTAAGTATTTATTAATACCAATTAATACCTTTTTTTTTTAAAACACCAACGTAGCCGGACTTTTTATTTTGGTGCAAGAAATGCACTGCTCACACCAACAGCTGGAAACTCTCCCTTTAGAACTAGGAGATGATTTTTGAACAATAAGGTGTCACTTACAGCAACAGCTGGCCCTATAGGAGTAGGCAATGGTTTTTGAACAAGAATTTGTCCCTCTAAGCAACAGCTGGAAACTCTCCCTTTAGAACTAGGAGATGATTTTTGAACACTAATGTGTCACTTACAGCAACAGCTGGCCCTATAGGAGTAGGCAATGGTTTTTGAACAATAATCTGTCCCTCTAAGCAACAGCTGGAAACTCTCCCTTTAGAACTAGGAGATGATTTTTGAACAATAATGTGTCCCTTACAGCAACAGCTGGCCCTATAGGAGTAGGCAATGGTTTTTGAGCAAGAATCTGTCCCTCTAAGCAGAAGCCTCTACCAAGTGCAGTCAGATCGCTCAAAGCAGCAGTATGTGAAATCTCAAATTACTTCCACAATCTGATCGTGGTGCACGATCTCACAATCTGATCATTGTGTACGAACATAACGATCGTTGTGTTAGGCAGGGTTTGATCTGCAATGTGTCACTCAAAGCAGCAGTATGTAAAATCTCAAATTACTCCAACAATCTGACCGTTGTGTACGATCGTAACGATTGTTGCGTTAGGCAGAGTTTAATCTGCAATCTGCAACTCTAAGCAGCAGTATTTGAAATCTCAAATTCCTCCAACAATCTGATCGTTGAGCACGATCGTAGCGATCGTTGTTTTATGCAGAGTTTGATCTGCAACTCAAAGCAGCGGTATTTGAAATCTCAAATTTCTCCAACAATCTGATCATTGTGCACGATCGTAGCGATCGTTGTTTTATGCAGAGTTTGATCTGCAACTCAAAGCAGCGGTATGTGAAATCTCAAATTTCTGCTATCTGGGCGTCAGCTTCCTCTCCCTACAGCTAACCCAAGAGCATGTGACTGCAGCATCAAGTGACTCTAGCTTATAAAGAGGCTGGGTCACATGATGCACTGGCCAATCACAGCCATGCCATTAGTAGGCATGGCTGTGATGGCTTTTAAGGGCAAACCAGTGAAACGCTTGTTGATTGGCTGCCCTGCAGCTTCTCAACACGTGGAGTAAAATACCAGAACCCGAACCCGAACGTTTTTTGAAATGTCCGTGTTCGGGTCCGGGTCCCGGACACCCGAAAGTTCGGTACGGACCCGAACGTTACAGTCCGGGTTCGCTCAACACTATTCTTCTCTATATGTTGCTGGAAACAAAATTCTACTTTTTGTTTGATGGCAAGTATGGCTATGCCGTACGTGCCCTTCTTTGATACATTACCAATGTCCCGGAGGATGATCGCCTGTTCATGTGATGAGTGAACATTCCCCGATTGTTCTCAGGTTGTAGGATCAATATAATGCCTATATTTGCTGGGCTCGTTATCTGAATGTTTTCTACCTACTTACTATTGTTTGAAGGATACACTGATAATATACTTAGCTTTATTCATATACTTGGGGGGGTAGGGGGGTTATTTACTAAAGACAAATACACTTTGCACTACTAGTGCACTCCAAGTGCACTTGGGAGTGCACTTGGAAGTGCAGTCACTGTAGATCCGAGGGGGGCATGCAAGGAAAATAAAAAACAGCATTTTTGCTTGTACATGATTGGATGATAACATCAGAGATTCCCCTGATTTCAGATCTTTCCCTCAGATTTACAGCGATTGCACTTCCAAGTGCAATTGTAGTGAAGAGCGGATTTGCCTTTAGTAAATCAACCCCTTGATGTTTATGTTTGCTCATTTGATTGTTCCAAGAAATAAAGGAGTTATAAAAAAAAGAAAGAAGGGGCTTGAAATTTCTTCTTGGACAAATTTCTAACAGCGCATATGGTTTTCATTCAGGAAAGTCATGAAAGAAATATTTTTGTAGTACTTTTAAACATCATTTGACAAGTCCTCAATTGTACAGAGAATTGTCATACAAATGTCTGTATGATTTTTCTGGTTGAAAGTCTGTATGATTTTTCATACAAATGTTTACTCAGAAATCTACTAGTGTATGCCCAGCTTAAATGTAACAAATTTAGAATAAAATTTTCCAGAGCCACACGCAAAAAAAATACTGACTTGTTGGGCAGTATGTACTTCTTTTGAGCTAAGAACTATACCAGAGGGAGAGAGCACAGAGATTTCATCTTGATTAAATAAAAATAAGTGAAGCCTGAAAAAATAGTACAAATTTGCAGCATATTTTATTAAGCCTTTTTTATAATTTGCTATTTCAGAGGGACAGAGAGCAGGCAGATTTCATTCCCAAAATATAAGATGATCTATTTCCTAGTGTTAAAGCCAAAAAAAGTGTACAGATTTGCAGCACGCCTTTGAAAATCTTTGTTGGATAGGCTGCGAATTCTGAGGGAGAGAACAAACACATTGCAACTGAAAATAGTAACATAATGTATTTTTTAGGAGACTTAAAATGGTAAATAGTTACAGATTTGCACCTGTATGGACAGGCTTCAATTTCAGAGAGATTGAATGGGAATATTACATAAAATTAAAAAAAAAGATGTGCCTTAATTCAGAGACTGAGAAGAACAAAACTTACAGTTTAGCAAAAACAATATTTAGCCTGTATATACAGGTTGAAATTTCTGAGTGACTTTAGGGGCATATTACATATGTAAATTAAAAACTAGCATTGTATTTGTTAGACTGATAAGGAAAATATTTTACAGTTTTGCACTACAGTTATTAAGCCTTTTTGGACAGGTCAGAATTTTTTTAGTGATTGAGCTGGCATATTGCATCTGGAAAGAGAAAAAATGTGTCTATGTGTTTCCAAATTAAATTTATCGGATAGGCCACAATTTCTGAAGGAGAGAGCAAGCACATTGAGTTGAAATGAAAAAATACTCTATTTTTAGGAGACCGAAGACAGATTTGCCCCTCAGTTTGTATGGACAGACTATCATTTGTGAGCAAGCAAGTGGGCATATTGCATCTTGAAAAAAAAATAGTGTCTTGACTCAGAGGCTGAAGAGAGTAAATAAAAAACAAAGGACTTTTTTTGGATAGGCCACAATTCTAAGGGATCTCTCCCTTAGCACATTGCAGGGGCGTAATGATAGGGGTTGCAATTGCAACCGGGCTCCATGGTCCAGGGGGCCCATGTGCCTCCCTTGTACACCTGAATAGGAGGGATGGCAGGGGTGACATTCCAGTTTACTTGTCTTCTGCTGTTCCCAGGGTCCCTGTGTGCTTCCCTGGTCCCCCCCCCCCCCCCCACAGAGCTGCTGTCTTCCCCCCTCCTCTCTCCTGCCAGCTGTTGTAGAAGATGTGTCATGATGGAGAGATGGGAACAGGTTGGGAAATTTGTCATTTACCGGTTCCTTCCTTTTCTGAATGAACAGAGTCAGTGATTGGTACCAATTGGTTCATTCATAACTGAAGCACAGTAAACTGTTTTTACTATACTTCCATTTCTGAATGAACGGGAGGCTTGGTGCACAGCTATTCCTGTCCATTTATTCTATGCAGCTGAGGCTACACCGATGGAAATTGAGAGCTGAGGTTTGTTCAGACCCCTGATATCTCATCAAAGCCCCATAACAGGGCTCCTAAAAAAAAAAATTGTAAAAAACTGTAAAAATTTAAATTGTAAAAGAAATAAAAATTAAATTGTAAAAAAAAAAATTAAATTAAATTAAAAATCAAAAACTACTGAAATAGTGAGTGTGACTAAATTATGCTACATATTGGGCATGGCTTTTTAGTATGATTAGAAATTTTAGTCAGATTTATATATATATATATATATATATATATATATATATATATATATATATATACACACACACAATTGTTTTATTATTTTTTTACAATTTTTTTATGTTTTTTGGTTCCTTAGGTGAGATATCAGGGGTCTAATCAAACCCCTGAAGTCTCACTTTTGAGACAGTGAAATGTACTGAGGAAACGCATTCCCCAGTCCCTTTCTTTGCAACCTCAGCTGCACAGCAGATGAATGAACAGGAGACACAGTCTCCTGTTAAGTCATAAACCAAAGCAGAGTAAATACAGTTATGAATGAACACAGCAAATGATCAGTACCAATCTCTCACTGTGTTCATTCAGGAACGGAAGGGGCTGGTAAATTACATATTTACCAGGCCCTTTTCCTGAAGATCCCTTACAGCAGTCGGCAGGAGAGAAGAGGAGGGAAGCCGGTAGCGCTGTGGGGGGACGTACAGTTATTTTTTACCACTTGAATTTTTTTCCCATTATGGGAGGTGAGTGGGGCCTCGTGTCTACGTTCTGCCTAGGGCCTCACAAAGCCTAGAGTCACCTCTGACTGTGACATACTGAAGCAGAGCATGAACCCTCCCCTCAGAGACTGGGCCGCAAGGCAGTATTCCAACATAATAACAAGCCCAAACACACCTCCAAGACAACCACTGCCTTGCTAAAGAAGCTGAGGGTAAAGGTGATGGACTGGCCAAGCATGTCTCCAGACCTAAACGCTATTGATCATCTGTGAGGCATCCTCAAATGGATGATTTAGATCGTTATTGTGTTCAAATACTCATTCCTGGTTCACTTTCAACTTTTGAGCAGTTAGCGACACATACTCAGTTTGATATGATGCAGAGTATATAGATGACTCAAAGACTGGGAGATGCTCAGGTTCTGAAGCAGCAAAGCAACCCCAAACCATAACATTTCAACCAATATTTTTTGCATTTGTTATAGGGTTTTCCCCCCGAAATAGAGTCTTTGGTTTGTGGGAAAACATGTCTACTCTTACTGTGACCAAACAACTGATATTTTTACTGGAATAACATAATACTATTCATGGTGAAAAATAAATCGTCAAAAATAAAATTAAGTCCACATGTGCTGAGGTAGAAAGATATTTGATTGAATATCATCGGCATCCATCACCAATGGTAAAGGATCCTATTGTGATATCCCACCACGTTGCCAGGACACGGCGTGACCCCGATCTGTGTAAAGAGTCGCAGCTGCGGCTCTTTAACCATGTGATCGGCTGTGACCAATCACAGCCTGTCACACGTAAACAAGGAAGTGCCGGTTATCGGCGTTTCTCGCCTCACACTGACAGAGTGTGTGGCAAGGAGAGCCGAACAGCGGCATCTCCTCTCACAGAGGACGTCTAGGGATGTAATCAGGGCACAGATCATAAGTGCCCTGATTACAATTGACCACCAGTGCCAGCAACCAGTGCCCACCCCAGTGCCAGCAATCAGTGCCCACCAGTGCCAGCAGTCAGTGCCCACCAGTGCCAGTAATCAGTGCCCACAAGTGCCACCAATCAGTGCCCATTAGTGATGCCAGTCAGTGCTAGCTATTAGTGCTGCCTATCAGTGCTGCCCATCAATGCCCATCACTGGCTGCCCATCAATGCCGCCCATCAATGCCCATCAGTGCCACCCATCAATGTCCATCAGTGCTGCCTATCTGTGCGGCCTATTTGTGCCCACCAGTGTCGCCTATCAGTGCCCACCAGTGTCACCCATCAGTGGCCACCAGTGCCACCTATCAGTGCCACCTAACAGTGCCCAAAAGTGTGGCATATTAGTGCCTTCTCATCAGTGCCACCTAATCAGTGCCTATAAGTTCCACCTCATCAGTGCAGCCTAAAAGTGCCCATCAGTGCCACCTCATCAGCACACATCAGTGAAGGAGAAAAATGACTTATTTACTAAATATACTGACAAAAAGAAAAACTTTTTTTTTCAACATTTTCGGTCTTTTTTTTTTTTTTAAGTAAAAAATAAAAAACCCAGCAGTGATTAAATACAACTAAAAGAAAGCTCTATTTGTGTGAAGAAAATTATAAAAATTTCACATAATTACAGTGTAGCATGACTGCGCAATTGTCATTCAAAATGTAACAGTGCTGAAAGCTGAAAAATGAAATGGGCAGGAAGGGGGTGAAAGTGCCTAGTATTGAGGTGGTTAAAGGGTAATGATGGGGTAATGAAAGAACTAACTCCAAATACCCTGGTCATCCCTTTGCATCCCACTGCACATACTGTAGCTACATAACTAGGACTAGGAAGCAGGCCTTGAGAAAGTGGAGGAGCAGAGTGGATAATTTGGACGATATGTTGGGATGGAATTGGTGCTGTAGCTGTGGGCAATGTTATCTATGGGTTTGTATGCTGTAGTTAGTATTTTGAATTTTATACAGCATGTCTAGTGGAAACCAGTGGATGGATTGACAAGCATGGGTGTCCGCATGGGGGGGCAAGCGAAAGTACAAAGATTACAATCGCTTCAATCTGATTTGCTCTCAAAAGCAGGCACATCTTTCATGTTAAATTTAAAATTAAAATTAACAAAAATTGTTAAATCAGGTGGGCAGTGACATTTTTCAGATCTTTTTGGTGTGCCGCAAAACAAAAAAGTTTGAGAAACACCGCCTTAAAATGATGACCCCCTCCCCCACTGAAAAAAGTTCTGTGGATGCCCATGTACATGAGTAACTAGTAAAAGGAGAAACAATCAGCACAGCTCTGTAGCTAATTTAAGATAGATGAAAAAAAATGCTAGCTGAACATCAAGGATATCACAAATCCCAATAATCTATACAAAAGAAAAAACGATGCAGAGCATATGATATTGAGAATCGAAAAGTCTTGTATAAAATCAGCGCAAATCCAAAATTCTCATGCAGGAAATCTACCACTGGTGAAGTCAGCAGGCTATTTCTCTGAGGGGGTCCCACCACCAATAATTGCTGCGCTCACTTCAGGTAAAGACCCCAGTTTTACTAGAGGGTCATGCATACAGGTAACCTCCCCAGGGGTATAACTTATGTGGTGAAGATCTTCAGGGGTCCCTTCATCAACCTCACTTCCAGTGACCCGTTTCAATATCCATATCAATTAGGCATGAGACATGGTGGATAAAAAGAGTGAAATACTAAGTGCAGACTGTAGATGTAAAACACTCCTTTATTAAAACATGAACTACTCACAAAGGCTGTATCTTGTTTGAGCATGTGTAATAAAAGGGGACAGCTGGCTCGTCTGGGAGCTACGATCCACAGCAGATCAGCAGAGACGAACGAGCGGATCCTCTCACATTAGCAGCAGCGGGTAACGTCATCAGCAAGTCCTTCCCCCGTACGCGTTACGGCATTGGCGTGCCTTCCTCGGCGGGGCGGAGCTTGCTGTGACTCATCACCCAGCTGATTAAATATGCAGACGCATCACACAGGGCAATATCATAGGCCGTTTCACATACTGCAGCAGCCGTACTGAGTGAGAATTCACCCCTGACAGATCGGGCCAGCCTGAGCAATGTGATCCAGCGAATCCGATCCCATACACAAACATACTGGGTCGAGATCGCCGTAAAATCGGCTCGTATGTATTAATGTAATATACAAATATTACAAATTCGCACAATATAGAAAAATTCATTAAAATAACAAGATCATAATTAAAAGGTTTCAATTAATAAGATTTAAAATTTAAAGACATCTATCCGCTGCTGCTATTAAATAGAGCTACATTAAAGGGCCTAAGACCCCTATAAAAATACATAGATCCAAAATAGGTACATATAAAAGGATAAGTCATAAAAGAAATCATAATATTACTTATTGGAAATAAAACAATTCAAATCAAATTCTACGTTGAGACCCAAAGGTCGCATAACCCGGGTCTCAAATGTCCAATAGGACTCTCTTTGGCTTAGGGATCTAATGAAATTCCCCCCTCTCCAATGTCTATTGACCTTCTCAATCCCCCAGAACTTCAAATGTCTGGGTTCGCAATTGTGAAAGTCCCTAAAATGTCGTGATACATTGTGGGAGGGGTCACCTTTCTTTATATTAGTGACATGCTCACCAATTCTAACTGCTAGACTCCTGGAAGTTCTACCTACATATTGCAAGCCGCAGCTGCATTCCAACATATAAACTACCCCTTCTGTCTGGCAGGTAATGAGGTTCTTAATTTTGTAGGACTTATGTGTAGTGTGAGCTTGAAATTCCTTACATTTGATTCCCCCCTTAGAGAATTTACAAGCCTTGCACCTCTTACAGGGGAAGAACCCTGCCAGAAATGCAAATAAAGTGTTCTCCCTGATTCTAGGAGGATCGATAACTCCTGGTGCAACCAAATCTCTAAGGGTAGGGGCTTTTCTATAGATAAAGCCTGGTTTTTGGGGAAGAACAGGTCCCAGAATTTTATCCTTCAACCGGAATCCCCAATATCTCCTTATAATGCGCTCAACCTTTTTGTATTGGGCATTATATTCTAATATAATCTTAAATGATGGTGTCTGTTCAGTAGGGGCTTGCTTCCTCTTAATTAAATCCTTCCTATCCATATTCCTGACCTTTTCAAGTTCCTGAGAAAGGTGAGCCCTATCATACCCTTTCATAACAAATCTATCGGTAAGTGTCCGTGATTGAGATAGAAAGTCGTCATCAGATGCACAATTCCTCCTCAATCTCACATACTGCCCCTTAGGGATGTTGCAGAGCCAGGAGCGATGGTGACAACTATCTAAGGGTATGTACCCGTTTCGATCAGTTGGTTTAAAATAGTTTCTGGTCCTGAAACACTCTCCCTCTCTATAAATCTCAAGATCCAGAAAAACCATATTGATCTTGTCTATTTTGCAGGATAAAACTATACCCTTATCATTACTGTTCAGAGTGGCTATGAAATTATTTAGGGAGGATTCATCACCATTCCAGATCATAAAGAGGTTGTCTATGTACCTCTTATAACAGAGGTGTTGCTCTGGGTGCTCCTTAAAACTGCCTCTTCCTCCCAGTGAGCCATAAACAAATTGGCTACACTGGGAGCAAAACGAGCGCCCATCGCAACTCCCCTGATCTGCAAATAAAACCAGTGATTGTACCAAAAATAATTTTTGTGTAGACAGAAATCTAAACATTCAAACAGAAAATCTTGGTGATCTGAGGTAAGATCCGAGGACTCCAAAGCCCATCGGATGGAAGAATTGGCATCCGAATGATTGATAATGGTATACAATGACCCCACATCAGCTGAGATCATGTAACACTCGGAGGAGCATTTTATTTCCTCCAGGGCCTGTATCATATGTTTAGTATCCCTTAAATACGCTCTAGTGTTGACAACAAGAGGTTTAAGAAAATTGTCTATATATTGACCGACTCTGGCCGAAACCGAGTCGATCCCATTGACTATCGGTCTGCCGGGAGGGTAGGTATTATCCTTGTGTATCTTGGGGAGACAATAAATAATCAGAGTCCGACATGCAGAGGGCTCTAAGTAGGCGGACTCTTTTTTATTTAGGACCCCTACCTCCCTCCCTTTCAACAATAGAGCATGTAAATCCTCTTTATAGCCAAATAAGGAATCCCTGGTTAATAGCTGGTAAGTATTCCTATCATCTAATAGGCCATTCATTGTATCTTTATAGTAGGATTTGCTAAGGACTACTAGCCCTCCACCCTTATCCGCCGAACGGATGACAATATTTTTGTTAGCCTCAAGGGAAGCTATGCCCTTCTGGATAAAGGAGGGATCCTGAACCTTCTTAATCCTAAGCTCCTGAAGATCTCCAACGACCATATTCCTGAATACATCCAGATGTTTATTATCATTAACCATTGGGTTAAATACTGATCTGTTAGCCAAATTGGAGCATGTCCCACTCGGGGGTTGAACACTCCTGTCAGGGGCTTTAGATAAAAAATATTTTTTCAGATTGAGAGTCCTCACAAATTTTTGGACACTTATATAAGCCTGAAATTTATTCAAGTTCGTGACTGGTGCATATTTGAAATAGCCCCTGACAGGAGTGTTCGACCCCCCAGTGGGACATGCTCCAATTTGGCTAACAGATCAGTATTTAACCCAATGGTTAATGATAATAAACATGTGCCCTGATTACAATTGACCACCAGTGCCAGAAACCAGTGCCCACCCCAGTGCCAGCAATCAGTGCCCACAAGTGCCAGCAGTCAGTGCCCACAAGTGCACACCAGTGCCAGTAATCAGTGCCCACAAGTGCCACAAATCAGTGCCCATTAGTGATGCCAGTCAGTGCTAGCTATTAGTGCAGCCTATCAGTGCTGCCCATCAGTGCTGCCCATCAATGCCGCCCATCAATGCCCATCAGTGCCCCCTATCTGTGCGGCCTATTTGTGCCCACCAGTGTCGCCTATCAGTGCCCATCAGTGCCACCTATCAGTGCCGGCCAGTGTCATCCATCAGTGGCCACCAGTGCCATCCATCAGTGCCCCCTAACAGTGCCCATAAGTGTGGCATATTAGTGCCTTCTCATCAGTGCCACCTAATCAGTGCCCATGAGTTCCACCTCATCAGTGCAAATCAGTGTAGCCTAAAAGTGCCCATCAGTGCCACCTCATCAGCACACATCAGTAAAGGAGAAAAATGATTTATTTACAAAATATACTGACAAAAAGAAAAACTTTTTTTTTTCAACATTTTCGGTCTTTATTTTTTTAAGTAAAAAATAAAAAACCCAGCAGTGATTAAATACAACTAAAAGAAAGCTCTATTTGTGTGAAGAAAATGATAAAAATTTCACATAGTTACAGTGTAGCATGACTGCGCAATTGTCATTCAAAATGTAACAGTGCTGAAAGCTGAAAAATGGTCTGGGCAGGAAGGGGGTGATGCCTAGTATTGAAGTGGTTGAAAGGTAATGATGGGGTAATGAAAGAACTAACTCCAAATACCCTGGTCACCCCTTCGCATCCCACTGCACATACTGTAGTTACATAACTGGGACTAAGAAGCAGGTCTTGAGAAAGTGGAGGAGCAGAGTGGATAATTTGGATGATATGTTGGGATGAGATTGGTGCTGTAGTTGCGGGTAATGTTATCTATGGCTTTGTATGTTGTAGTTAGTATTTTGAACTTTATACAGCATACAGTATTAGTCTAGTGGAAATCAGTGGATGGACTGACAAGCATGGGCATCCGCATGGGGGGGCAAGCGAAAGTACAAAGATTACAATCGCTTCAATCTGATTTGCACTCAAAAGCAGGCACATCTTTCATGTTAAATTTAAAATTAACAAAAATTGTTAAATCAGGTGTGCCGTGACATTTTTTACATCTTTTTGGTGTGCCGCAAAACAAAAAAGTTTGAGAAACACTGCCTTAAAATGATGACCCCCTCCCTGAAAAGAGTTCTGTGGATGTCCATGTACATGAGTAGGCTCTCAGTATACAGGTAGGTATATATGGGTAGGCTCTATATAAACAGTACACAGGTATGTGTATATGAGTAGGTTCTATATACAGGTAGGTGTATATGAGTAGGCTCTATATACAGGTAGGTATATATGAGTAGGCACTATATACAGGTAAGTATATATAAGTAGGCTCTATATACAGGTAGCTATATATGAGTAGGCTCTACATACAGGTAGGTATATATGAATAGGGGTTATATACAGGTAGCTATATATGAGTAGGCTCTATATACAGGTAGGTATATATGTGTGGGCTCTATATACAGGTAGCTATATATGAGTAGGCTCTATATAGAGGCAGGTACAGTATATGAGTAGGCAGTATATGCACACAGTATACAGGTAGGAATATATGAGTAGGCTGTATATACACACAGTATACAGGTAGGTATATACAGTATGGGTAGGCTCTATATACAGGTAGGTATATATGAGCAGGCTCTATATACAGATAGGTATATATGAGTAGGCGCTATATACAGGTAGGTGTATATGAGTAGGCTCTATATACAGGTAGGCATATATGAGTAGGCTCTATAAACAGGTAGGTATATATGAGTAGGCTCTATATACAGGTAGGTATATATGAGTAGGCTCTATATACAGGTAAGTGTATATGAGTAGACTCTATATACAGGTAAGTGTATATGAGTAGACTCTATATACAGGTAGGCATATATTAGTAGGCTCTATATACAGGTAGGTGTATATGAGTAGGCTCTTTATACAGGTAGGTATACATGAGTAGGCGCTATATACAGGTAGGTATATATGAGTAGGCTCTATATACAGATAGGTATATATGAGTAGGCACTATACACAGGTAGCTATATATGAGTAGGCTCTATATACAGGTAGGTATATATGAGTAGGCTCTATATACAGGTAGGTATATATGAGTAGGCTCTATATACAGGTAGGTATATATGATTGGCTCTACATACAGGTAGGTATATATGAGTAGGCTCCATATACAGATAGGTATATATGAGTAGGCGCTATATACAGGTAGCTATATATGAGTAGGCTCTATATACAGGTAGGTATATATAAGTAGGCTCTATATACAGGTAGGTATATGAGTAGGCTCTATATACAGATAGCTATATATGATTAGACTCTATATGCAGGTAAGTATATATGAGTAGGCTCTATATACAGGTAGCTATATATGAGTAGGCTCTATATAGAGGCAGGTATATGAGTAGGCTCTATATACAGATAGCTATATATGATTAGGCTCTATATGCAGGTAAGTATATATGAGTAGGCTCTATATACAGATAGGTATATATGAGTAGGCGCTATATACAGGTAGCTATATATGGGTAGGCTCAATATACAGGTAGGTATATATAAGTAGGCTCTATATACAGGTAGGTATATATGAGTAGGCTCTATATAGAGGCAGGTATATGAGTAGGCTCTATATACAGATAGCTATATATGATTAGGCTCTATATGCAGGAAATTATATATGAGTAGGCTCTATATACAGATAGGTATATATGAGTAGGTTCTATATACAGATAGCTATATATGATTAGGCGCTATATACAGGTAGGTATATATATGAGTAGACTCTATATACAGGTAGGTATATATGCGTAGGCTCTATATACAGATAGGTATATATGAGTAGGCACTATACACAGGTAGCTATATATGAGTAGACTCTATATACAGGTAAGTATATATATGAGTAGGCTCTATATACAGGTAGGTATATATGAGTAGGCTCTATATACAGGTAGGTATATATGACTAGGCTTTACATACAGGTAGGTATATATGAGTAGGCTCTATATAAAGGTAGGTATATAGGAGTAGTCGCTATATAAAGGTAGGTATATATGAGTAGGCTCTATATACAGGTAGGTATATATGAGTAGGCTCTATATACAGGTAGCTATATATGATTAGGCTCTATATGCAGGTAAGTATATATGACTAGGCTCTATATACAGGTAGGTATATATGAGTAGGCTCTATATACAGGTAGGTATATATGAGTAGGCGCTATATTCTGGTAGGTATATATGAGTAGGCTCGTATCTCGGATGAGTATATATGGATGGACATATATCTCCGATGAGTATATATGGATGGACATATATCTCGGATGAGTATATATGGATGGACATATATCTCGGATGAGTAT
>BLSH010217808.1:0-24569 GCA_018402905.1 Glandirana rugosa
AATTAAAAAAAAAAAAAAAAAAAAAAAAAAAAATATCCCAATCTTACCCCATAATCAAAGTATAGTAAAGAAGACTGCAATCAATTAATATTTATGAAGATTGGGAGATCTCGCAAATGCCAAGGGTCATAAAGGACTGCAAGTGGCCATAGGAGGCACTCAAGGACCAGCTGAATAATAATGACAATTGTTTTAAAAAAAGGCCATGAAAATAACTATATTCATCTATAGGACAGTTGTCTCTAAAGAAGCAATAACTTACAAAGTCTGCTATGTAGCAAGGTATGAACCAACGGGGGCAAGGGACCACGGCGCTATGTGCTCATATACCAAACTAGACAAAAGAAAAATAGTAGATTAGTTATATATGCTGGTAATAACCAGCAATCATATCGATACAAGAATATCTCCGAATGAGATTGTTTTTCTTTGCGTTTATCTAGCAAGGTTACTTGCGGTAAAACCAAGGAAGCTTAGAATTCTGTAGTGTATCAATACTTTACTAAACAGAAAAACTGCACATACAACTGTAGGATACACAATACAGCACAACTCATAGCTTACAAAATATGTCTACAACATGCATAATAAGTAAGCTAAACAAGTTACTCAACGTAGGGTTTAAGATGTAATGTCCGTCTCGATTCCTTGTTCAGCCCAACTCAAAATGGCTCCAAAGTTCTCCAGCTTCCAATACACGTCTTGCCTGATCGTCCTTCAAAACAGAACTCCTTTGTCCTTTCACCATCATGGTTGTTTCCAAAAAACCTCCAGCCCCTCCCACGTACTTCCTGTCCTCTGCTTCCTGCTAGAGAATGTACTCTCTAGCCATCTAACTGGTCTATTTACATATCAATGGAGGGGGAAAGGGGAAACCTGGCTTCCTTTGAAAAAGCACATGGCCTAAAAATCTAACTCTATATTATGTAGTAAAATTATTAATAGCCGTAGCAACACAGAGATGACCCATCTAATCCCCATATTACTGTAGCATACAGTTAGGGGACAAAAGCAAATAAGCAGTAAAAGGATTTCCTATTGAGTGGGATTGTTGTTAGTACCTGGAATTCCCACAGCTGGTACGCGTGTCCCCGTGGTTCCAGCCATGTCTAATCGCCAGAACAAGCGGCCTTAAATGCCTCCCTTCTGGGCGACGTAGGATGTGGCCGGATGCAGACGGAAAGACCGCACCATGCATGTGTCGATTGTGTCAGCACCACGTCTATCCCCAGCACACCGCTGGGTCCCGATGCTACAGCTGCACGAGCGTAGAGTGGGTGCCCTCTGGTGGCCTGGAGGGGCTCAAAGCTACCAACAAGGCAGGCAGCTGAGCAATAGGGACAAATGATTGCGGGGATAACTGGGGGATTATACATGGTTGATAATGCAAGGGCGCATGGCGGTACCGTGACAACGGGTGCCCCCTGGGAAGGAAAATATTCCTCCCCAGAAAGATGCCCTGGGCCTAATATGTACCAGAAGAGTTGAAACTGTTATAGCTGCAAAGGGTGGGCCAACTCAATATTGACCCCAACGGACTAAGACTGGGATGCCATTAAAGTTCATGTGCGTGTGTGTAAAGGCAGTAGTTCCAATACTTTTGATAATAGTGTATGAATGAATAGAATGTGCGACCTGCTCAACCTCAGCTAGCAATTCATCACAGGGAAATGCTGGTGCACTGGAGGGCTTCCGTTCACCCAGACATGTTCTTTATGCTGTACCTATGACTTTACGTACCCCTTAAATCTGTATAATGGTTAATGAAACCCCTACAGGAATATCTGAATCGGTACCATACTAAAAGTAAAGTATCCCATAACAAGCTAATAACAAATAAAGCAAGACAAGATGGCGTCTCATGCTCCATAATTGTTAGATCATTATTGGCTTCCTACCAAAATAAAACAAGCAGCCCGCTCGCGGAATATGAAGAAAAACAGCAAACGAGATCCGAGCAGGCAAAAACAAAGAGCAATCGCGCGAGTTTTTACCTCCCAGTAATGTGTTATCTTAATGGTGTTTAAAAATTGTGAAGCGAGAAAAATGGAGCCTTGCCTGGGAAGTGATCATGTGGTTAATCTAACAGGTGAGGCGGCGTGTAGTTATTACAATGATGGAGTTCGGAGTTTATCAGTGAACACTGGCGAAGACTAAAAATAAATATATAAGAAAGACAAATAGAAGGCGAGCAAACAAAGAGCGAAAAACACAACATTTTCTAATCAAATCTCTGCCCCGCAGTGTCTCAGTCACCTCCAGTCATTTTTTAGGACATAAACACAGCCAGTTAAAATGACTTTAGTAATTACACTTCATCTCGGCCTTTCCGAGGTATTAAAAAGAGAAACAGGAGGACGCGTCAGAGAAATAAAAAAATAAAATAAAAATGTGGTTTAGTCACGATTTGGTAGAAGCGATCGCTGGAAACCCAACTATTTCTGCTGAACGGGAATAAACATGCTTCCCCCCACCCCACCCCATTTTGCGAGAATTGCACATTTATCTTCCGTCATTGCTTTGTTCGGGATTTTATATTCAATAAAACGTTAGCGACTCCTTTTTATTAGAACCTATTGCTTATTCTTGAGTCGTTTGCTGAAAGTGTTGTGTCTTTTCTGTGTTTAATTTGTCATTAGGATTGGTACTGCGGGGTTGGATATATCAGATGGAGATAAGGCGCCTAAAATGGATCTGGTTCTTGTCTTCTTCTGTACATACAGGCTTATGGAAATGGGTATTCTTCATCAACTGTGACTGGCCATAGACTTCACAGGACAGTTGGGTGTTCTGGCTCCTTCTGATCATCTTAAGCACTTCCCGCAAATGGAAGCACCCATATGTCCTCGTGTTTCAGTGGTTCTACCAGGATCATGCCTCCTGCTGATATCTACCAGGATCTTCCTAGTGAGGGAGATGTAGACTGACACCGCCATAGGACAGCTGGACTCTTTCCCATCAACTTCCTCTTGGCTCTTGCCAGTGAGCTTCTTCAGACCCCACTTGATCCCTAGATTGGAACTTGCAATAAGCCCCCCTAGCTAAGCCTAGCTGGGACCTCAATGTCTTCACAAAGGCTTCTCTAGCACTTCTTCCCCATGCCCTGCACAGGGGTCTCCTCCTGCAGGACTGGGCACAGGAACACTGCACACTGCTGCCCATGCTTCAAACTATTTATGGGATCTCCAGTCACCTAATAGGGACACCTCCCCAGGGATTGGCTAGAGCACCCATAAATATTCGGGCTGCATGCCCTGTCTTCCCTCCCACTATGATTTTAGAATCCTCTAAACAGGGCAAAGTAAAGCTGGGTACCAAGGATCCAACATTTGGACCATGTATATAGCTGTCCTTCCAACAGAAGTCTGTCTAAGGTCCGTCTTTTCTGGAAGGAACGTGCTGAAAAACCAAGCCCAGCCAATGGCTGTGGGTGCTGATTAGAGTCCCCCTGTTAGAACACAAAGGCACAGCTGGAGAAATCGTTGCACTACCATCGCTTGCTTAGCCATCTGCAGACCATATAACCTACATATACGACTGCAAGGCGGCTCTCTTGCTTCCGGGTAGGGGGTGCACGCACACACCACCAGTGACCTGGTTGTGCTGTTGTTAAACACAGCAGATGTTAACCAGCGGGTGCCGGCCTGGTGGCTTGAACCCCTGATGACATCAGATGTAGGCTGAGGAAACTGCATTGGGTGGTGTTTGAGATGCGTCATTTCCGGTCAGCTGGAACGCAGGTGGAGCGCAAACCAGCTATTCCTATACAATACATGCTGATCCTTGTTTTCTTTGATATAAATGCAATACAACCTTCTTTTTAAATAAATGATTTGAAATACTGCACCATGAGAGTGTTCTTTCCTCTCCCTCTCAATATGGCAACACTGGAGCTTTGAAAACGCTATCTATATACTGTATACATGGACTTCACAATTTTTATGTATCTTTTATCATTTAAATGAAGATGTATTTATTTATTTGTTTATTCACTATGGAAATGTTTGATATAAGAGCGTGGTTCCTTTGTTTCTTTTCACATCTGGTCGCCCATATTAGCTGTTCTTCCATTGCTAGTAAAAGGACATGAGACTGACAACTAGACATATATATTGATTGAACGTCTCTGCTTTAAATTCATATCTTGCCTTTCTGGAGTTTATGTTTAAATTGCCGATTTGCCATAGACTTGCAGGACATGTGCAGACATTAAACATCTTCATTTTTCCATGTGTATATAAGAAGCCCCTGTGTATTAGAGAAGAATTAAGCAGAAGGTTGGCTAGCGGGGGGCTGACAACAGAGGTAGATCTCCAGAACATTCCTCTTCCCTATGTTGGGGCCTCTTAGGATTGGCCGTCTGGAGTTCTGTAACAGGATACGTTGGTTTATACAGAAAATGGTGTTCAAGCAGCTGCATTCTGCCAAGGCTAATAACATATCTTTTTAATGCTGTATAGGAGTATTTTCAATTATATGGGTTTGCTTCTTAAAGCCCTACTCTGGGCTGCTGCTAAATTTACCACTGCAGTCGATAACCCCAGCACCACCATGCATGGGATAAATGCTCCTTTGGCTAGCTGGAAAGGAATACATTGAAACACCTTATTTCTCACCCTTGAGGGTTCATCCTCTCAAGATCGGTCTTCTAAAGCCCCCTTACCTTGCTGCCCAGCTGGTGGCAGCCCTCCGACGTCATCATGTGCAATGCAGGAACTGCAATACTGCACTGTATGCGAGGATGGCGTGGGTCCTGCCACATTGCTGAGTGTCAGGCAGCGGAGAAGAACAAGGAATAAGGTAAGTATTTGCACATATACCTTCCCCCCCAAGCCAAATGAGCATTGGCATTGGGACCCTGATGCATGGGTAAATGCAACATCAGCCTGGAATGTGGCTTTACATTTAAAGATCGCAGACAGGTGACTGGTAGATCGCAGTCTGGGCTTGCTGACCCACCAATCCAGAGCACCATACAGAGTGCAATGCAAAGGGGCTACTTGTAAAGTTGGAGCTGTAGTAGGTAGCAAGAGCCGCATAAGCCGTTGCCTCCTCTAAGTGACACCAACTGTACTCCACCTCTTATCCTGGCTAGTGATCTCCAAAGTGATGCCAGCAGCAGAAAAGAAGAGTCAAAAGTGATCTGAGTGTGTTTGATAGGTGGTGAGGAGGCAATATCTTGCCTCCTCACCACCTGATTTAAACCCATGATTGCCGTGCAATGCACGCGATTGCCACACAGTAGTACGACAATTAGAGGTTTAAATCAGGTGTGAGGAGGTGACGATGGTCAACACTGTGCCCAGTGATCTTTGACTTCTCCCATGTTATTTAGGTAGATCTCCACCTCTTTAATGTAATTGCAAATGTCACTTGCAGTATTTTTAATTCTGCAGTTTTTGTTAAAGTAAAACCTGGTGATCCTGCCATGAAGGTGCTTGTTCAGGCACCTCCTGTTATAGGGTGACAATGTTCTGTCCTTGTCTCCAAATTGTTCTCTTGCGTTTGTAAGAGGATCTTCATGGTTGGCTGAATTTGGGTTCCAAAGCGCAAGTCCCTACCCCCTCACCAGCCCTGCTAGAACACTGTCCCCTCCGCCATCTTGTGTCCTGCTCCTTGCCATAGGTCTTCACATGATATTCCTGGCCATAGGCCTTTATATCCCAAAGAAGGAATGTCCACACAATAAATAGATTCACTGCACTTTACTGTTGTTGTTCAGGAAATGGCATTACAGCTACTTGACATTACACATTCAATCATACACAGTCAATCACATATAGTGGACGGTCCGCAGTAGTCACAGGTGAGAGCGCTGCAGCACTTTAGCAGCCATCTCCCTTTAGTCTCTCCTCCTTCCAGGGTGCTGGTTAAATGTCACCGGCTGTCCGGAGGGTGGTGACTCACCCCTGACATCACTGCAGGAGGGTTCTACCCAAAAGGGCCTAACACCTGAAGACCTCACTTACTGTAACCAGACACTATTATGGTACAGATCCACCTAGTGGCAATATGGCTAGCTGCACCTGCCTACATGTTGTCTATCTGTCACAAGGCACTATAAGTGGATGTTTCCACATACTCCGCTCAGATATTTTCCACTGTTGTTGCCATCAGCAAACCCACCCTGAGAAATGCCATGCAACCATCGCTTGAGTGCATGTAGACAAGAAGTGGTGCAATACAATGTTTTACAATCTTCTTTAGATTTACCAAAATTTTTGACCCAAGGACCTACTTTAAGTGCAGCTCATGCACTTCGCATCCACAGGCCCTTGTAGTTCAAAGCTGTTGATAGATCTAAAGAAAATTGTATAAAAGAAATGTAACAGCATGGACAGGTTAATGATGAATCCTAGGCATAGCATTTTTTAAATAGTTGTGGTCCAGCTTGGATCAGTGTAAGTATGTATGGGCCATACCTGTATGATCCCCATGGAAGCTGGAAATCCTTATAGGAGGCACTGCTACTATATGCTACAATGATCTCCACTAGCTTCTGGATCCCGTGCCAAGCGGCTGCCTTGCTGCAATGTGAAAACAGGAGGTTGTATGCTTGGCATAAGTGCCATTCAGAGAACAATTAGCATTTTCTCAATTAATGTAAAGTGTTATCTGATTAGAAAAGGTGGAGAAAAGGAGCCCATGGCGAGCTTGGCACGGGATCCAGAAGCTAGTGCAGATCATTGTAATAGCAGTGACTTCTACAGTAATTTCCATCTTCCACAAGGATCCCATAGGTATGGCACATACCAAGTTAGACCAATGTAACATGCCTGTGGGTGCGTTCAGTGTGGTGCAGCAGCAGTAAACACACACACAATCCAGATGCGATAACTAGAACTTGTATTGTAGTCAAGTACAACAGTTCAGAACAAGCCGGGTGTGAAGCAAACCCAACCGGGAACACTCACAGATGAGCAGTAGCATGTAGCAGAGCAGATCTCAGTCGAGCTTACAGGGGCGTTTTCAGGGGCAGAATGTGGCCTGGCCAGTCCATGCCAGGAAGTATGCCCAATCCCTATACTTTCCCTGCAGGCCTGGTACCTTTCCGTGCCTCTAGAACTGTCCCTGACAGACAGGTGACGTGTCCCTACACTACCCACATGGTAAATGCACGCCAAACCCAGGAGTCAGGGGCTGAAATAGACTCTGCCCGACCAAAAGTGGTCCCCAGAGTCACATGGGCTGTCTGCATTCAACCGGATCGCTGACCCAGTGACCCAGTTGAGTGCCACCTGCAGTGGAGAAAATAGACTACACCTGCCTATATGTTGTACCTAAAATTCAGCTTAAAAATATTGGTCCTCTACTCTACCATCTCATAAACTAGCTATTTCGTTAGATGAGGTGAGGTTTACCGTCCTCCTTGGTATTGTGTCCAGGAGCTGAAAAAATTCTAGGAACCAGGACGTCAATGACCCTCCCAGGGTCATTAGTACTCACAGAACGGTGCTCTCAGTAGTCACCTCCTTGCTAGGTACATCTTTCCTGAGAACTCTCCAAGGGTTCCCTCCATCTTGTCGATAAGCCTATAGGAATTGTTGCTGTGTGCTTCAAAATTGACAATGTCTCAGTGTCAACCAGTCATGTTTCCATAATTTTTTTTTGCTCCAGGAACATTATATTTTTACTCAGCGTGCCGTGTAGTTCTTCGTGTTGAGCCGATGCACTTTGCCCCGCGTCCAGCGTCTGCACTGGTGATACAGGGTGAATTTGACGTAGCATGACATGTTCATCACAGTCGGAACAACATCACGTACGCTCATCTCCATCTCTGGGCCGAGGATTAATTCACAGCGATACCTTCTGGGAAATTCTCAACATTCTTGAAAAATTTGCTTTGCCAAAGCAACGTGCTTGAGCGTCACAGGAATAAAGAGCGGGCAGAACGGATGAATCACTGTCAAAATAATCCCGCCGATAACTGGAAATAATTCTCAGCCATGAAGAGCCATGCATGATAATCAGAAAATGAAGACGCAGGAAAGTTATTCGACAAATGAAGAATGCCGTAATGTATGAAATAAAGAACTTTTGCCAGCTCTGCTCGTATCTAGGAAAAGCCTGTCATTATTCTAGAACAATTAGTACTCTGTGCCTTGTGGAGTTAAAGGATAACTAAAGACAAAACGTTTAGTGTAGTTATTGCTATCTGTGCCCCATTAGGAAGATTCACCTTCCCTATTTGTCCTGTTTAACGTTATCAGTGAAAGTGAAAGAAAATCCCACATTTAGGTGGTCACCAGGAAAGTATATAGGTAAAATCTCCTCTAGTTCTGGCAGCGGTGGCCGCCCCCACCCCCATCCATGCGTCCGGCCCCCTGATCTACATACAGGGTGCGGACTATGGATTCCAATGGGGGGGTTTTAAGCACGTGATTAGAGCCAGAGGCTCTAATAGGCTTCAAAAAAGGGTGGGCTCGGGTCCCAGTTGTCTGACAATAGCGAATGAATATTAACATCCTCCTCCTGGTCACCCGATTGGCTGAAAGGACAGCTGATCCTATTGGATGCCTAGGAGGAGGGAGGAAATGCATGGCAGAAGCCGCTGTGATGCTGAAGAGGAGAAGAGGACACAGGAGCTGATGCCCGTCTGCAACCTATGGGGTAAGTGCTGACCGACCAACCTAGAGTGGGTAGGGGGGTGCTGCCGGCCAACCGGGAGGGTGGTTATTTGCCGCCCCCCCAAAAAAAAACACCCCCCCGCCACTGAGTTCAGGCAACAATCAAAGATTCCCTCACAAAAACTCCTGGTTACATCTCAGTTCTGCTGATCTCCTGTAGCCTCTCTGCAGCGATGGCTGCATGGAATTCCTCAGGGCAGGTTTCCTGATGGTGACAACAGTGAACCATGCCTGCTCAGTAAGTATTGAAATAGGCTCTTGTAGTCCCTATTGGAAACCCAGGTGAGAGAATGACAATGCATGCAATAAAATCAGGCGACAAGACCAGAGTGTAACACAATGGGCCTGAACAAAGACTTACAGGGCTCCTACATGAATTCCCATGTTAAACAGCTGTCACCAGAACATTTGTCTCCATTGGATTGTTTCACCTCACCTCTCGCTCTCATGAAAACTCTAAAATTTTGGATTTCCCAATACTTTCTGTCTCAGTGACAATGGCAACGAGGATATGACAACTCTAAAATGTTGGGCTTCCCAATACTTTTTATCTTGGGACTATGGCCACCAGATCATGTCAGCTCTAAAATCTCTAACATTTTGGAATTCCTCATACTTTCTGTCTTGGTGACAATGGCCTCCAGGACATGACAACTTTTAACATTTTTGGATTTCCCAATACATTCTATCTCTTTGACTATGGCCACCAGATAATGTCAACTCTAAAATGTTGTATTTCCCTGTACTTTATATCTTGGTGACATTGGCCACCACGTCACTACAAATCTGAAATGTTGGATTTCCCCATACGTTTTATCTTGGTGACAATGGCCCCAAGATCATTACAACTCCAACATTTTGGATTTACCAATACTTTCTAACTGGTGGCTATGGCCACCGGATAATGTCAACTCTAAAATTTTGGGCTTCCCCATACTTTCTATCTTGGTGACAATGGCCACATGGACATGACAACTTAAACATTTTGTTTTTCCATATATTTTTTATTTTGGTGATAATGGCCACCAGGTCATTACAACTCTAAAATTTTGGATTTCTCCATATTTACTCTCTTGGTGACAATGGCCATGTGAACATGACAAATCTAAAATTTTGGATTTCCCAATACTTTCTGTCTCAGTGACAATGGCCTCCAGGACAGGTAAGGAGCAAATTTCCCCAGTGGGGACAGAGAGAGCAATAACAAATTGACAGAGGGTCTAACCGTGCCCTATCCAAAACTTTAAATAAAAAAAAAGAATCCTTACATACACTTTAACATGTTAATGGAATTTACAAAAATGGTTTTCAGGCTCTTAAAATCAGCAGCTTTTATTAAAATAGCACCTGATGATTCTGCCATGAATGTCCTTCTTCAGGCATTGCCTGTAACAGGGTGACAACTGCCTCTGAATTATGCTTCTGTGTTGTCACACTGTCACATGTTTCCCTGGTTAGGGAGACCACAAGTGGCTGTGCAGACACAGTGCAGGCATGGTTCACCGTCCTCACTATCAGAAAGCCAGCCCACAGCAGTCATGTACTGCTGATGTTGAAGCAATTGCAGGTAGACAGGAAGTTAATGAAAGAGGCAGGAGGATGTAAGCAGGTGTAGTTTGGCCTCCCTGCACATGTGGTGCTGCCAGCTACCACCATGCAGAGAGTGTGGAGGACAGGATGAACTTGCGTTCTCCTTAGGCCTCTGTAGGCCTCTGTAGATGTCATCAGGTTAACTGGTGGACCAATTGGACGCTGCTACCTAAGATGTTCATGTGGCCATCTTTAGTGAGGGCAGTGCTTATAAAAAGCACTGATTCCCTGCAGTTACAATTTGTGTGTGGTGAGGACAGGGACAGGACCCCGTTGGTCAGGAAGAGTATGCTTAGCATAGGAGGAGGTTCAAGTGGAGGAGGGACTGTTTGCCAGTTCTTCAGTGTGGAGCCTTTCCGCTGCTAACGCCTTGTTGCAACCTGCCTGCTAGCAGCCTCCTCTGCCAGGTGCTGTCTGCATCCTAGTAGCGTCCTCTACAAGGGCAGCATAGTTCACTGAGAGTGTTGTCGCCAGTTCAGTTCTGCCATATTACTGTAATTACCACGTTAATATAAATAAAAAATGTTCGCCGCTACTTCCAACCAGCTCAGGGGATATCTCAGGTGATGATAAGGCACACCCTGGTGCATTTCACCCCACCCACTAGGGCTTAGTCATAGAGTAGGGTCCACGTTAATATACTTTGTTGCAATCTCAGATCTCCATGTGTCTTCCCCCTTGGGTTGCCCAGCACCGGGCTCCCCGTCTACAAGGAGACTATCATCAAAGGATATATTTTATAGAAAACAAACACGGTAGTTGTTTTTAATACACAAAGCTTTAGCATCCAAATGGTATCCAGTTGGGACGTAGATCTTCTTTAACTTGGAACAAGAACTAGCTGGATGCCAAATCCTGCAATTATAGACGGACTCGTGATGCAAACAGTGGCCAATTCACTTGGCTAATTTTTCGTTTTATATCACTGCCAGCTTTAATAAATCCCGCTATTCTCCGCCGCTGTGGGAGGTCTCAATAAGCATCACGCGTTATTATTACTTTCTGGAGAATGTATACATTTACAATATCACACAGTTTTTTTTTTTCTTCCTTCATTTTTCATGAGAAGTGGCTTTAGATTAATGACTTAGCCACTGAGGAAACGAAACACGGTGCCAGTCTGATTTATTGACCACTTAGTGTTGATGAAGCTGCAAACAGGAGTCAAACAGATGTTGCAGCTGCATTTTTCTTTATCAGAAACTCACAGCTTTTTGCATTTTTAACCACGTCCATCGCCCGATTCTGCTGACTCTCAAGAAAAAAAAATAAAACTCCTTACTGGCATAGACTTTCATTCTTGTCATCTGGACTTCTTAAAATGGAACAGTCACGTACACGGGGAGAAGGAAGACATTTTGCGTATTTGTTAGGGTTGCTGTGAGGGGTAGGCTTTTCTGGTTCATGTGAAACAAGATCTAACTAAGGCCTGGCTAAAAATGGCTGCTGGAGGCAGAATTTTGGCGGCTCTGCCAGGGTGAGGGGTACTTCTAGGATAAAATTGCCTTCCATATCTCCGGGAACTAGTGACAGTCTTGATGCTTAGAGTAAGAAATGGCTGCCAGGTTTAGAATGCAGGAGGCTCTGCGGGGGGGGGGGGGCTACAACCATTAGAAAGTGGACTGCCGATACCCTGGGAACTAGTGATATCATTGGTGCTTAGATTAGGGAAGAGGGACTACAGCTATGAGACTATGACCAACAAATTCCCTGGGAGCTAGTGATATTCTTGATGCTTCGAGTCCAAAATGGCTTCCATGTTTAGAATGCAGGAGGCTCTGCCGGGGAGGTTACACACATTAGCACGTGACCTACCAATTCCCTGGGAACTAGTAATATTATTGGTGCTTTTAGTAGAGTAGAGGGCTACAGCGATTAGATTATGACCTACAAATTCCCTGGGAGCTAGTGATATTCTTGATGCTTCGAGTTCAAAATGGCTTCCATGTTTAGAACGCAGGAGGCTCTGCAGGGGAGGTGACACACATTAGCACGTGACCTACCAATTCCCTGGGAACTAGTGATATTATTGGTGCTTTTAGTAGAGTAGAAGGGCTACAGCGATTAGATTACGACCTACAAATTCCCTGGGAGCTAGTGATATTCTTGATGCTTCGAGTTCAAAATGGCTTCCAGGTTTATATTGCAGGAGGCTCCACAAGGGTATTGCAGACACTAGAACATGGTCTGACAATTCTCTGGGAACTAGTGATGTTATTATTGATGCTTAGAGTATAAATCGACTGCCAGGTTTAGAAATGCAAGAAGCTCTGCAGGTGCAGAAGGTGGCTACATCCTTTGGAATGTTGCCTACCAACTTGGGTTGCCACATCATCCAGGACACATATTAATTACACAGGTTGTTCTTTGGCTGATTAAGGTGGTAATTAAACTCACTTGGTGCCTCATCTGCATTAAATTAGCCTCCGAACCTGTGTAATTCATATGTGTCCTGGATTAAAGGGATGATGTGGCAACCCTACTTCCAACTCTTTGGGAAGTATCTATATCATTGATGCTTAGAGTACAAAATGATTTCCAGGCTTAGAATGCAGGGAGCTCTGCAGGGGAAGGCTACACCCATTAGAACGTGGCATATCAAATTTCTGGGAACTGGTGATATTCCGGACGTTTAGAGTTCAAAATGGTTTGGAATGTAGGAAGCTCTGCAGGGGGGCTATACCAATTAGAACTTGGCCTACCAATTCTCTGGGAACTAGCGGTATTATTATTACCTAGAGTACAAAATGGATTCCAGGTTTAGAATACAGGAAGCTCTGCAAAGTACTACAGTCAATAGAACATGGCCTACAATTTTTTTGGAAACTATTGGTATAACTGATGCTTAGAGTCCAAAACGGCTACCAGGTTTAGAATGCAGGAAGCTCTGCAGGTAGGGGGAAGGGGGCTACATCCATTAGAACTTGGCCTACCAACGCTCTGGGAAGTATCCATATCATTGAGGCTTAGAGTACAAAGTAAATTCTAGGTTTAGAATGCACAAAGCGCTGCAGGGCCTCTACCACTTCAGCTTCGTGAGGTTTTACCCCTTCCTAACCAGGCCATTTTTTGCGATACGGCACTGCGTTGCTTTAAAGAGGTTGTAAAGGCAGGACATGCATTCTGTGCATTAAGATAAAAAACCTTCTATGTGTAGCAGCCTCCCCAGCACCCCCTAATTACTTACCTGAGCCCCATCTCGCTCCAGAGATGTCCAGGAATGTCTAAGCCGTCCGGGACACTCCTCCTGATTGGCTCCCGCGGCTGTCAATCAAAGTCAGTCAGCCAGTCAGGGGAGAGAGGGGCAGAGCCAGGTCAGGGCTCCGTGTCGGAATGAATACACTGAGCTCTGACTCGGTTTGGGTGCCCCCATAGATAGCTGCTGGCTGAGGGGGCACTTGATAGGAGGGAGGGGCCAGGAGCAGTGACGAGGGACCCGAGAGGAGGAGGATCTGGGCTGCTCTGTGCAAAACCACATAATTATAACATGTTTGTTATTTAAAAAAAAAAAAGAATTAACAATCAATTTAACTGACAATTGCGCGGTCGTGCGTCGCTGTACCCAAATAAAATTGACGTCCTCTTTTCCCCACAAATAGGGCTTTCTTTTGGTGGTATTTGATCATCTCTGTGGTTTTTATTTTTTGCTCTATAAACAAAAAAAGACCGACAATTTTTGAAAAAAAAACAATATTTTTTACTTTCTGCTATAAAACATCCAATAAAAAAATGTAAAAAAAAATCTAATTTCTTCATCAATAAATGCCAATATTTATTCTGCTAAATATTTTTGGTAAAAAAAATCCCAATAAGCGTATATTGATTGGTTTGCACAAAAGTTATAGCGTCTACAAACTGTGGGATAGATTTATGGACTTTTTATTTTTTTGTATTGTTTTTACTGGTATTTGCGGCTATCAGCAATTTTTAGCGAGACTGCGACATTGCGGCGGACAAATCTGACACTAAGTGACACTTTTTTTGGACAAGTGACACCAATACAGTGATCAGTGCTAAAAAATGCACTGTCGCTGTACAAATGACACTGGCAGGGAAGGGGTTAACATTAGGGGTGATCAAAGGGTTAAGTGTGCTCCTAGGGAGTGCTTTCTAACTGTGGGGAGAATGCTGTGACTGGAGAAAAACAGAGATCCATGCTTTTGCTTACCAGAAACACAAGATCTCCATTTTCCTCCCTCACAGAACGGCGGCCTACCTCTCCTGTGAAGGATCACAGGTGGCCGGCGGACCCGCTGATTAGCTCTGGCTGTCTCCAATTGCAGCGGGAGTGGGACTCCGGCAGTGTGCGCGTGCGCCCCAGAGCCAATAACAGGAATCATGTACAGGTACGAGATTTTTGAGCTTGTACGTTAAAGCAAACCTTCAGTAATTTTTTTCAACTTTCCATCTGTTCAATCCTCTGCCCTTGTTGTTTTAACTTTGGATAGTAAAACATTGTTTTCCTGACAGTAAATACCTTATACAACCCACTTCCTGTTTCTTGTCTGGTCATTAGCCTTGGCTTATGACATCATGCACAGCTCTCTCTCACTCTCCTGAGAGTTTGCCAGGAAGGGAGCGGAGATGAGTCATAAGAGGGCCAATGAAAGCTGCATAGCTGGTGGTGTGCCTCTGTGTAAATCCAGGGAGTGAACAGACAGCAGCTACAGCTGCCCACAGTTAAAATGGCTGCAGCCAGACTTAGTGGAGGGAGATTTCTGCTGCATATTTGGCAAGTATAAAATTACAGTATATATCAAATGATATGCAAAATGGTTGGGGGGAAGCTTCAGAATGACAAAGATGTTTTTATTACAAATTATGTGAGCAAACTGCAGGTCCTCTTTAAGCACCAATAAAATCGCTGCTGCAGTAGATGTATGCGGGGCGGTCCTTAAGCGGTTAACTACATTACAAACCAAGGAAACTGTGGAGATCCTTTGGTGTGTAGAAGCTGCCAGCCCAGATTCCAGATACTTTGTCCAAATGCCACTGCAACACTATTGGATAAGCCACACCTATAGAAAAATCCTAGGGTTCCAGCACTACTTTCCCTTGATGGTTTTATTGCTGTCTGTGACTTTGCCAGGGCCATTGGTCCCCTCTATCTGTCCTTCTGACCATTGTCACTAGAACAGGAAGTGATGGAAAATGTTACATTTTTACAGTTGTTGTCACCTTATCAAGAATACAGGGAAAATCTTCCAAAGGAAATACCTATTATGAGGACAAGTGTCTAAAAGAGAAATTCCCGGTACAGGCAGTCCCCGGGTTACAAACAAGATAGGGTCTGTAGGTTTGTTCTTAAGTTGAATTTGTTTGTAAGTGGGAACAGGGACATTTTTTAAGTGTAGCTTCAGCCAAAAAACTATTTTTAACCTTTCTGGATAGCATAGGGAAGGGGTAACACCCCTGTAATGTTTGTTTTACTGTCTGTTTCAGAAAACTTCACCTCACTTCCTGTCCCAATGATAATTGGATTTTGAAAATTTTGGGTTGTTGTGGAAATAAACCTTGGTGTTAAAGCTTCAGTGGAGACAACTTTTTTCCATTATAACTTTTACAGGAGTGAATTTCCCTTCCTAGGGGGAGATTTCCTCTCACTTCCTGTTGTCTCCCTCCGTTTGTAAGTAGGAGTCATTTGTAAGTCGGATGTTTGTAACTAGGGGACAAATTTAGAAGGTATACACCAGGATTCAAGTAAGACTACACATACTGTACCTCTTGTATTTAGACAATATCCCCATCTGAGTCCACCTTTTTCTCACAAACTAAAACCTCGTACACACGAGCCAATGGTTGGTCAATGGAACGTTCATTTTTTGTCCAAATTGGGCGACGGCGGATTGGTGTAGCGTACTAACGTGAAGCAAGCAATCGACCAAGCCAAACTTAGTAACGTGCTACGAGCGTATAAAGAGGAAGTTCAACTTGCGTGCACCACCCTTTGGGCCCCTTCTGCTAATTTCGAGTCCACCTTTTCCTCACAAACTAAAACCTCGTACACACGAGCCAATGGTTGGTCAACAGAACGTTCATTTTTTGTCCAAATTAGGCGACGGTGGATTGGTCTACCATACTAACGTGAAGCAAGCAATCGACCAAGGCGAACATAGTAACGTGCTACAAGCGTATAAAGTTCAGCTTGCATGCACCACCCTTTGGGCCCCTTCTGCTAATTTTGTGTTAGTAGAAGTTTGGCGTTGATTTGTGATATTCAATTCAATTGCCGCTTCACGAATGTGAATTGTCAGTAAGCACAGGACACTTCCGGCTCGTTCCTGGCTTCCGAACATGCGTGTTTGTGAATCCAACAAAATGTTGGTCAACTTCGGTACACACGAGCCAACAATCGGCCAACTCCTGGTTGGCCAACACAAGTTTTCTAGTCTCGTTGATTGGAAATCGGCTGTAGAATCGCACGTACACACGATCGGATTTTCAGCCAACAGGCTGTTGGACGACCGTTGTTGACCGACAATCAGACCGTGTGTACAGGGCCTTTACAGTGCGGCTGGGTGCCTGAAGACCTGTGAGATAGGCCGGATATAATCTTGCAACGAGCCACATTTGGCCCACGGGTTGTGATTTGAGGACCCCAATATAGACTGATGGGCTTCTGCAGTCCTCAGAACAATGCAAGTAATAATAATGCAGCACAGAAGAAAGTACAGGAAGTTATCAGCTGACAAGATTTTTGGCAGGACCAACAGGTTCTTTTTTTATTTTTGCACTTACCCAACATATAAAACAAGACGTTTTCAGTGATGTATTTAACAGGTAAAAAAGGAAGCAAGTAAGAGAGGTTTACACTCATTTTAAAATATTAAAAGCTAAGCAGATGCTAAAGAAGTGCATTTCTTATATCACACCGAAATGAATCGCGCGATCACAAAAGGCCGACCCTTCTACTTTACAGTCACTTTTATTTAGCAGCTGCTGCTCTAATATGGCTTCTCTGCAGAACAGGAAGGATCTGCGATGGTTTGCTAAGCTCCATGTATATAATTCACCCGGAGGGTATAACTTTTTTTTTCCCCCCCAAACAAAACTGGAGTCTCACTTTTATTCAACTTTGGAGGTCTGTTGCAAAATTTATCAACTGAAATCAAGCGAGTCTTCGATGGCTGATGTGCGCCGCGTCCCCATAAAGCATCTGGCGATGTTCTCACGGAACAACGATAATCAGAGGAAAGTTATCATTATTAATGTTTATTCAGAACAATCAAATGTTCAAAGGAATCCTTAATGAAACCATCTGTTAAACTTTTAGGGTTGCTCTACGTTATGGAGTTTACTCTTCAGTTGCGCATTGTATTCTTATTAGCGGAAGACTTAAAGGATAATGGCAGCTCTATAACTTTTTTCGCTGTTTTAATATGTCAAGTATTTAGTGAATAAAGGTAATCATAACCAAATGCCTCATTCAGCATGAACACAGATTTAGAACAGGCCAGGCTGTAATGTTCAGAGCCCTTATTAGTCAGGCAGTGGCTCTGTCCTCTTTCTGCTCTTTTGATATGGAGGCAAGGTCTATGACTGAAATGGTAAGTTGGGGGGAGATATAAGTCTGTGACTCTAGGGCAGCCATTCTCAACCAGGATTCTTTGGAACCCTAGGGTTCCCCCGGAGGATGCTAAGGGTTCCTTGAACTGTGGCTGATTGACCTTCCATCTGATTGAGAATTTAATTACCCCAATGGGGATTACCCCCATTAAACCAATACAATTTTGTTATATTTTATATCTTTTGTTATACCTCCTATTTACTCCCTAATCTTCCTTTATAGTCCCCAGTGGGGTAATTATTCTCTCAGTTTGAGTCTTTTTGGGATGTTGGCAGCATTTTTGTCTTGAAGACCAGTGGTTAACTGGCCCTTTCCCTCTAACCTTCCATCTGGTGCCTGCATAGCTCCTGGGCCAACAATACTTGGCAAAATCAACAGTATGATCCAATCATCTTTTTAGCTGTTTCTAAGTGTGGAATTTTGACCACCACTGAAAGGATTGCATTCTTCCTACTGACCCTCAATGTACAGGGCATTTTCCCTTTCATTGGTACTCAATAAGAAGGTCTTCATACATTGACAGTCAGTGGGAGACATTCTCCTTTACATCAGTGGTTATTGGAGAAATGTCCCTTTACAATGGTGTTCTGTGTAGTACTCTTTATGTTTGTGGTTAGCTGGAGAATGGCTACCTTTTATTAAAGTCAGTAGAGAAGTACCCCTTTACATTGGTGCTCCGTGTAATGCCCCTGAACATTGGTGGTAATTGGGAGAAGTGCTCCCTTACATCGATGCTTATTGGTTAAGGACCCTCTTACTTTGGTGGTCAGTGGAGAAAGGCTTCTTGGCATTGGTGGTCAATGGTGTCCCATTGGGTGCCCCCTGGTTAGTGGAGAAATCCACCCTTTCATTTATGGTGAGTGTAGATGTGCCCCCTTGCGTTGATAACCAGTGGGAAATGTGTCCACTCACATTGGTGCAGGAAAGATGAGTGAATGAGCCCTACTAGTAAAACCTCAACCCTTGCCTGGAGCAGGGGGCTAACATAAAGATTAGCATAAGAAGACTAGTCTTCTATCTCTTCATGGTACCAAGAGCTGTTGATGGAGGTTGAGGGACTTACAAACAAGCAGGTGAAAAACCTTTTTTTTAGTTTCCCTTTAAGCAAAGAAATGCAGAAGCTCAGCATCCTTTTAGCAGCTCTAAAATCAAAATATCACGACAGTGCAGGGAGCAAATCATTTTGATCTTGCCTGCCAAGTAATTAACTGCTCATAAAAAAAGCGAAATTGTAATAAAATCTAATCTTTTTTGCTATTTCCAGTGTTCTGTGGATAATGAATACAATCCTATACATCTCAGGGCATGACGTGCTGAGCGAGGGCTTTCTATACATCCCAGCAAAACTGCTTATGAAGTGATCTTGCATCCCTCGTCAAAATGTATCGGTTACAGTTCCGACGGCATCTATCCATCACAGCCGCGTCCTGTAGCGAAGGGATAGGATGAGATAGATTATGGATGTATAGGTATATCATGCTTACGTTCACAATTAATGGAAGATTAATGGTCGTATAGCTGTACATGTCCCCTTCCTGTTGCGTACCCACGGTGGCTAATACATTGAAATATATCACAAATGGTTCTGGCTTCCCTTGAGGATCCCTGTGCCGGTAATATAGAAGAGCTCTGTGCTAATTTAAAGGCAAGATAATGTTTTAAATGGAGGAGATGTTGAAATCACTAAATGCAGCCAATTAAAGGGTGCCTGTCAGGACAGAAATATGGGAAAGCCACCACTGACAGGAAGGATAAGATAAAACTGTCAATGCTCTGATTCCTTTTAAACCTAGGTAGCCCTCTGTTCCATTCACATTAAAAAATAAAAACTTTCCTGTGCTCATTTTAACTTTATCTAGTGTCACATGACCCTCCATGGCACCCATTCCAGGAATGGATACCATCACCGACCTCCCCTGCCCCCACTGTGTCTTCAGGACTTTGTGAGGAGTCCACTGATGGACCAAATGGGTCTTCTTCACCAAGCAGCAACTTGGTGTCATTAGCGTGTAACGCTCCTGTTCATTGCCAGCTGTCGGTCTCATTCCAGCATACCAGTTTTGGCTGAGCTGCCCTCTCCCTGTCTGACTGTCCACCTGCAGGGTGATTAGTGTAAACACAGCCTGTGGGTGGAGTCCAAACCTGTTTTAAGCCTGCCAAACCCTTAGTGTCTTGCTTGTGATAGTGATTGTAACACGTGCTTCAAGCTCTCTGTTTGCCTACCTTGTTCCAATGCCTTGGCCTATACCTTCGCCTGATCCCCACCCTGCCAGCTAGTTTGGATTTCCTTGTTATTGACCTTGGATTGGACTTTGGACTACTCGCTGAACTCTGCCTGCCTTTCGACTATGGATTTGACCCTGACTACGCTCTGAATGTTGCCCGCCCTGAACCCAGACTGTCTTTAGACCACTCTGCCTGTCTGCCAACTGCAAGTACCTATTTGATGTGCTTAGCTCGCGCCTGCCTCAGCGTGGTAGCCAGGCACTATAGCATTGTGTATAAGACCCAGGGGCAACTGAATACCGGTAGACCTGCTTGCCTTATGGGGAAGGGGACTTCTATAGGTAAAGAACACAGAGCCAGCTATGGTGCCTGACCAGCTACGCTAGGGGTAGGCATGACACCTGGGAATCAGAAGAAGAACTTTTCCACTCTGCATTTTAGAGGAGAAAAGATTCAGGAATCGGCTTGTCACCAGCCAAGGATTGTGGTGAGGATTTTCGACAGTTCTGCAATTTATCTTTTAACTGATACAGCCACTATCTAAAGGGGGGGGGGGTAGGGGTTCCTTGGTCAGAGGAACCCTTCCCCTGCCCATTATAGATAATTGTTTACTTCCTCTCCCTGCAAGCAGTTTGCAACCAGAAAATGTATTGGTGCGCAAAATATTATTGTATTGGTCTTTTGCACAGCATGGAAAAGTTTGTGTTGTATCCTGGGCTCTGATTTTTTTTCCTGGCTTTGAACTAGTCTGGGGTGGAAAAGTGAAAGCAGCCAATAGAATAAAAAATGGAGATGTCTTTATATATTACCTGACTGTGCATGGACAAAAACCTGAAAAACTATATTTCTTAGGTAGGATTGGTTGTAAATTGTCCAAAGTGTCTAATGTGACCATTTCCAGAAGGACACTACAAAGGCAGATAATAAAACATAATGGAGAAAATAACGCATCGGTGAAAATATTTTGAAAGTGAAATTGAATTTTAAAGCTCAACTTCAGCAATAAATTTATCATCTACTTTGGAAAGCATGGGAAATGATTAGACCGTATGAGATTTGTATTGCCGTCTTTATTCCTATTCGGATGATTTATCCTAACATCCTGTCAGGACAGGAAGTGATGGGATATCTCTCCAGCAGAGACACAAACAGAAAGATGTTATTAGTAGAGTTAGGAAGGTTTAAACATAGGACATTCTTCCTCACTCTATGCAAAACTGAAAAAAGAAATAAAATGTCTTGAGTTAGGCTTCGAAGGCTAAGTCCAACTTTATAAAAAAAATAGCCTATGCCGTTAAGGAGCCCCAGTAGGTAATACAAAACTATGCAGGTTTGTAAAATGTTCATTCATTTTACTATCATACCTGTGATAAATTTGGCACCCCCCCCCCCCTTCAGAAGCAAGGCCGAAAAACTCCCAGTTAGCAATTCCCATATCCTGTCTTGGGCATAAGAAGTTTTTTGGGAAAGGTGAAATTAGCAGTTAAGCACTGCACTAGCCTACCAAGCCATGGCTGACTCTGCTAGACTATGCCTAAGTTTGTACCAAACCACCGCCACAGATATGAAGTCCCCCGACTTCTGGAAGACAAGGTTTTTCTTATTGATGTGTTCATTGGTTTTAGGCCAAGTTCATCTAGCATGTTTGCATTGTGAGCCAGGCTGTAAATAATATATAGTATATAAAAGTTAGTTCATACCTGGCCATGCCTGGCCATCACACTGATATTAGCTTGTTGGACTTCACATCCCACAACACCCAAGTTTTAATATGGAACTGCCCCACTCCTCTTCTTGGCTTTAACACCTTCCTCTCTTATGGGAAGGCTTTCCACAAGATTTTAGAGGGTGCCTGTGAATTTTGCCCATTTATGAGGTCAAGACCTGATGTTGGATAAGAAGTCCCGGCTCACAATTGCTGTTCCAATTCATCCCAAAGGTGTTCAATAGGTTTAAGGTCAGGGTTCTGTGCAGGTCACCCAAGATCCTCCACACCTAAGGCTTTCCTCAAGATTTTGGAGGGTGTCTGTGTGAATTTGTGCCTATTCAGCCAAAAGACAGAGAGACAGAGTTTTTGTCAGGTACTGATGTTGGATGAGAAGGCCTGGGCATTCCAAGTCATCCCAAAAGTGTTCCGTAAGGTTGAGTTCAGCACTCTCTGAAGGTCACTCAATTTTCCTCACCTGACCACCACACTAATATTAGCTTGTTGGACGTCTCATCCCACACCGCCATATTATTCTCACTCCCTGAAGGTCACTCAATTTCCCTCACCTGACCACCACACTATAATAATATGGAATTGCCCCTTCTCCTCTTTTGGCTATAACATCTTCTACCCTTCTGGGAAGCCTTTCCACAAGATTTGAGAAGGTGTTTGTGGGAATTTTGCCCGTTAGTGAGGTCAAGACCTGATGTTGGAAAAAAAATTCAGGCGGGAATGTTGCCCATTTGTAAGGTCAATACCTGATGTAGAACAAGATGTCTCGGCTTGCAATTGGTGTTCCAATTCATCCCAAAGGTGTTTAGTAGGTTTCAGGGCCCTGTGCAGGTCACCCAAGATTCTCCACATCAAAGGCTTTCCGCAAGATTTTGGAGGGTGTCTGTGCAAATTTGTGCCCATTCAGCCAAAAGACCAATTTTGAGGTCAGGCTGATATTGGATGAGGAGACCTGGCTCATAGTTGGCATTCCAATTCATCCCAAAATTGTTCAATAGGGTTAAGGTCAGTGCTTTGTGAAGGCCACTCCATTTCCTCCACACCAAACTCATCAAACCATGTCTGGCCACAGGAAAAAGGACAATACCAGGACAAAGAAGGGTTTTCTCCAAACTGCTACTACAAGGCTGGAGGAGCACAGTTGTCTAAAATGTCTTTGTATGCTGTAGTATTAACTGAGCCTTTTAATAGAAACACCTGAAATCAGTCATTGGGGGGTGGGGGTTCACATACTTTTCCAAAAACCTTTGGCCATATGATGTATATATAAATATGAATACTGCGCTCTGCTATACCTGGCACATTGCTAAGAAATCTAGAAGGAAAGTGTTAATGCAGCCAGTATGTTAAAGTTCATTGTCCTCAGAGTTTAGTGAGGTCGCCAGAGACAAGTGCGCAATCCTTTTCTGCCATCTACTGACCGCGCTCCGTCACATTGGCACTTGTGTTCCAGCATGACAAGACTCTGAGCCGTGATCTCTCAGAACCCCCTGCTGCCTCTGCTATTATTACAGGCAAATTAAAATAGATCCAACCCCAATCACTGGAATCACCTAGAAGCTTACACATGCGAGGGTGCAGTGGTGAGGCGTGAAATGCAGTAAATCACATTAAATCATTGCAGGGAATCACTCCCTATTGTATACTATTATGGGGGGGGGGTAAAACCTCCAGCTATGAGAGCTGTGAAGGGTTACAGGCTCTGTCAGGTGTTGAATGGTATATGTGTCCCTGTTTGGGAGATTTGCCCTTACTTCCTGTCAGGACAGGAAGCCACGAGAAATCTGTCCAACAATAGATCTTTAATAGCCCTATTTCTGTCTGTGCCTTTCCTTTTTATGTTCCATCTTATAACCCTCCACCATTCTTTCTTTCTTTCTCCTTCCTTTTTCTTCTCTCTCTCTCTTCTCTATTGCTCTCTCTATATACAGTATATTCTCTCCTGTCTCTCTCTCTCTTCTCCCTCTTTCTCTCTCCTCTCTTATCTCCCTCACTCTTCTCCTCTGTCTCTCCTCTCATGTCTCTCTCTCTCCTTGCTCTCTCCTTTCCTCCTCTCTTTCTCTCTCTCTGTCACTCCTCTCCTCTGTCTCTCTTCTCTTTCCTCTCCTGTTTTTCTCTCTCTCTCTCCTCTCTCTTTCCTTTCCTCCTCTCCTGTCTCTCTTATCTCCCTCACTCCTCTCCTATGTCTCTCTTCTCTTTTCTCTCCTGCCTTTCTCTTACTCTCTCTCTATCTCCCTCATTGTTTCTTCTCTCTCTCTCTTTCCCTCACTCCTCTCTCATCTCTCTCCTGCCTTTATCTCTCTCTCTCTCTTCCTCTCTCTCTCTCTCTATGCTCCTCTCCTGTCTCTTTCTCTCTCCTTCTCTCTCTATTATCCTCTCCTGTCTCTCTCTCTGACTTTCTCTCTCTCTCTTTCTCTCTCTATTCTCTTCTCCTGTCTCTCTCTCTCTCTCTCTCTCTCTCTCTCTCTCTCTCTCTTTCTTTCTCTATTCTCCTCTCCTGTCTCTCTCTCTCTCTCTCTCTTTCTCTGTCTCCCTCTCTCTCTCTCTGACTTTCTCTTTCTCTCTCTCTTTCTCTCTCTATTATCTTCTCCTGTCTCTCTCTCTCTCTCTCTCTCTCTCTGACTTTCTCTCTCTCTCTCTCTCTCTTTCTCTGTCTCTCTGTCTCTCTCTCTGACTTTCTCTCTCTCTCTCTCTTTCTCTGTCTCTCTCTCTCTCTCTCTCTCTGACTTTCTCTCTCTCTCTTTCTCTGTCTCCCTCTCTCTCTCTCTCTCTCTGACTTTCTCTCTCTCTCTCTCTCTCTCTCTCTTTCTCTATTCTCCTCTCCTGTCTCTCTCTCTCT
>BLSH010217808.1:27256-54500 GCA_018402905.1 Glandirana rugosa
TTAGTTTTGAACTTCCCTCTAGTTAGTTTGAGGTCATGTCCCCATGTTCTTGATTTTGGTTTCATATTATGCATATTACGAGTTATTACGCATGTGCAGTAAATCAAATTATGTTGATACTGAGATCCTGGGGCATACAGCATTGGCAGGACAGAAGGCCGAGATGTAGGACTGTCCAAGCAAACCATGTTCCAAATTTGCTGGAACCACCCTTCGTGTCTGCTTTGCAAATTGGTCTCACCCTGACCCTGCCGCTAAATATTTAGGGCACACCCATTTGCATTTTTGATCAATGTATGCCTTCTTTGTTAATGGGCATGTGCAGTATATCAAATTAGGTTGATGCTGAGATCCTGGGGCATGGTCCGGGATACAGCATTGGCAGGACAGAAGGTCAAGATGTAGGACTGTCCAGGCAAATCATGTTCCAAATTTGCTGGGACCACAGTGGATTGGTCTCACCCAGACCCTGCCTCTAAATATTTGGGGCACACCCATTTGCATTTTTGATCAATGTATGCCTTCTTTGTTAATGGGCATGTGCTGTATATCAAATTAGGTTGATGCTGAGATCCTGGGGCATGGTCCGGGATACAGCATTGGTAGGACAGAAGGTCAAGATGTAGGACTGCCCAAGGAAATCATCTTCCAAATTTGCTGGGACCACAGTGGATTGGTCTCACCCAGACCCTGCCTCTAAATATTTGGGGACCACCCACTTGCTTTTTTGATCAATGTATGCCTTCTGAGTTACTAGGCATGTGCACTATATCAAATTAGATTGATGCTGAGATCCTGGGATATTACCCGGTACACAGCTTCAGCTGGACAGAAGGCCAAGATGCAGCGCAATCCCGGCAAATCCGGGACAATTGTCATCTATGGCAGTGCTCTCCCCTTGTATCTGGTATCTTATCTCAACAGCTGTTCAGAGAAAGAGCTTTGTACTGCACTAGTGAGAGCTCTAAACTGCAAATCTTGGTATTTAATACAAAGACAAGTCTATGGAATATATATAACACTGCAATGTTAGCTCAGAATATAAGCCCACTAAAAATATACTATACTTTATATCTAAGTAGCAGGTTAATTACAGAGAAATTATGATGTATGACTATTTGTTAGAATCTAGCTTCCCATTCACAGCTCTGTTGATACACGTGGCCTCACGCGTGTTGTCGAGGCCTTTTTTGCATTTTGCGTCTAGTAAATTCAGAGGGGCCATCGTGCGTGCCATTTGATTACAGGTGTGCTGACTGTGAAATTGCGTGTTGACAAAAGACGTCGCCGAGGGCAGTCCTCCCACATTATAATGTTTGCAATGTTAAACGGCAGTGCCATACTCTGAGAGGATGGAAGTCCTGCGTCAGCAGCCTCGGCTCGGCCAAGTGTAAATCCCTCACTAGCTAGCCTAAGATTGCAGGACCCAAACAGAGCGTGGCTGCTGTAAGCATTTAAAGATCACCTGTACTGCAGGAATAAAAGCGCCGCAAAAGAGGGGGTAGATGTATTTAGATCTTGCGGTTATTAAAGGTCTAAAGCCCAATGTTAGTCCTCTGTACCTTAAGAACTGCGTATTTAAACCCAAAAATCAAAATTTAATATACTGCAGCTTACCAATCCTTAGAGGCAGTGAATGCATTTTTTTCAGCCTGGCATTTCTTTATTTTCACTTGCCAGTAACCCACTTCCTGTCCTAGGGTGACAACACTCATTTAATGTACATCAATGTAGGAGCAACGTTGTCACCCTAGGCTGCTCATTTCTTTTTTGTACTTCAGGGTGACTTGCCAATGCCTGCGTCCATAGATGAAACTGGAGGAAAAGCTTGCATCACCTCATTATTAGGGGATGTGTACTTGTACAGTAAGACATGGGTTCACTGGATGAGGAGCTGCATGGACATTAACCGCTTGCCGACCGCTGGTCGGCAATTGACGGTGACAAGGTGGCTCTTTCCCGCAAAACGCCGTCATATGACGGCGGCTGCGGGATCGAGCCTAGTGAGCGCGCGCGCGCGCCGCCAGAGGCGCGCCCGCACGCTCACTGTGTTCGGGGAGGGCCAGGGAGCGGGTGCGGCGGAGTCGATCTCTGCCGGCCACCCGCGATGCCCCCCCCGGAGTGAAAGAACGGAGCTCCGTGTAAGTAAACACGGACCTCCGTTCTGTGAAGGGGGAAGGGCTGTGATCACAGCCTTCCTGTACATGGAGGCTGTGACCACTTCCCTTCCCCTGCTAGGGCAGCCCACACACAGTTAGAACACGCCCAGGGAACACAGTTAACCCTTAGAGCGCCCCCTGCAGGTTAACCCCTTCACTGCCAATGGCATTTACACAGTAATCAGTGCATTTTTATAGCACTGATCGCTGTATAAATGCCAATGGTCCCAAAAAAGTGTCAAAATGTTCCGACATGTCCGCTGCAATATCGCAGTACCGCTAAAAATCGCAGATCGCCGCCATTACTAGTAAAAAATAAAAAAAAAATAAAAACCCCAAAAATGAATTCTCATCATCCGTAAACGCGACCACTTTTGCGCAAACCAATCAATAAACGCTGATTGCGATTTTTTTTATCACAAATATGAGGAAGAATATAAATCGGGCAAAACCGGTGAAAAAAAATGTTTTCTTATATTTTTTTTTTGGATTTGTATTTTAGCAAAAAGTAAGAAATTTGTGTTTTTTTGCAAAATTGTCGCTCTTCTTTTGTTTATAGCGGCGATCAGAAATGACGCAGAGGTGATCAAATACCACCAAAAGAAAGCTTTATTTGTGGGAAAAAAAGGACGCAAATTTCGTTTGGGTGCAACGTCGCACAACCGCGCAATTGTCAGTTAAAGCGACGCAGCGCCGAATCGCAAAAAGGGCTCCGGTCCTAAAGCTGGAAATCCTTCCGGGGCTGAAGTGGTTAATGTACATCCCTGTAGGAGCAACGTTATCACCCTAGGCTGCTCATCTCTTTTTTGTACTTCAGGGTGACTTGCCAATGCCTGCATCCATTGATTAAACTGGAGGATGAGCTTGCATCACCTCATTATTAGGGGCACTTGTACATACAGTAAGACATGGGTTCACTGGATGAGGAGCTGCATGGACATTAAAAAAGGAACACTAAATATGGCAAAATACTAAAATGTTAAAATATATATATATAAAAATATAAGGCACCCTCCTAGGTAGGTGCTAGTTAACGTTAGTGTCTGTTTTTGTAAAAGCATAATGTGGCTCACTGTATGTACTTAGTGAGCTGCAATGGTTTAGTCAGGCCTGATCTGTGTGCTCTGCTGCTGCCAGTCTGCCTGATAGCTCCCTCTGTGTCCAGGCAACTTGAGAAGTTTCTGGATGATAGGTGTGGAGCTATGCAGATGGCAGCATGAATATTGTGGCAGCCTTGGCCTGTCCCAGAGAGGCAGGCTCTGAAAGCAGGCTGGGAGACTGTATTTATTCTTGGAGCATACAGAGCTCTGGGTCTTGTCCCAGAGTGGAGGAGTCCGGTAGGGGGCACTCAGGTACAGGCTGTGCCATGAGGAGGCCTCAGGTAGCCAACCTAAGAGAGGAAAGCAGAGAAATGGGTGCTTAGAAGAAGCTGACTGAGGGCAGCTGTCTGCCACAGATCTGCCTGGTATCACTGGAGGGCATCGCTTGGAAGTGTGGAAGGAGGTATCCATGTGTCCTTGGGCCTTGTGAGTACAGAAATTGCTGGATCTTAGGGAGCTTGTGCTCTTGCTACCCCTCTGGTGCCTCGTTATAATCTGCTGTGGGTCTATTAAAGAGTCCAGCTACCCTATTACTTAAAGGGACTTTGCTCCACTGGCTCTACTACTACTACTTAAGCTAAAAGGAAGATTAAGTCCTCAGAGTACATAGTTCTTATTCTTGCATTATCCCACCACTTCCCTCATCCCTATCCAAGTTCTTCAACAATAATAAGAACAAAAACAACACCCCCTAAACTGGTCTTTGGAGAAATAGTGAATGAGCCTGTGTTGGCGGGCCATTCATTTTGAATGAGCTGCCTGAACGCAATGCACCTTGACCCCCGTCAACGTGCATGCGTTAACGCACCGCAATAGTGTGAATAGACCCTTCATTTTGAAGGGCATATACCTTTAATAGGCAGTTGCCAATGCTCCTAAGTCAAAGGGCAAATTATGGAGTTTTCCAATCTCTTACTCTCTCTTACTTAAAGTAAAAAAAAACCTTTTAGTGTGACAGGCAGAACATTTATTTAGGATACCAAATGTCATTGCATGTGATACTTTATTCTCCTAAACTATCCTCACTGGGCCTCATCAAAGTGTCAGAACTAAGAGCAATCGTTATTTCCCACCGGAGCCAATCAGATACGACCCGCTCTGCTAAATGACACTTGGAAATGGAAAGCATGAAAAATAACCTCTAGCTATAGGGAAACCAGCCCGGGTATTTCTACTGATACTTTAATATGAGACCTAGAGCTTGGCCAAGGTCACATTTACCTTATGAAGGGAAGAGGTCCTTATGAAAGAGGAGGCGTGGCTTGACAACACCTGTCCACACCTGGTTCTTCTTTCAATATGGCTTCATAGAAAATGACAGGTGCTCAAAAAAAAATAGCAAAAAAAAAAGTATTATAGTCTATGTAATTGCTCCACGAGTCAAATGGTAATTGAATGTTATTATTATTATGTAGCCATGTGCTCCCTCGGGAGTGGCTGATAGTTGTGGTTCGCCTTATACCTGCCCTCAATCCCACCATATCTCACACATCCGTAGTCGCTGAACAGGCCGGCTCTTGTATTTGTTTGTTTCATTTAGGGGATTCATTTGGATGGGGAAAAGGGATGACTGTAGGATGCCCAAAGAATTGGTTACGGGACCTCCTATATACACGACCGTGTATACACTTTACTTCCTCCAGCACTTCTCTTCTGCAGACTATTGCTCCTTCACTTCTCTCCAGCACATCACTTAGTGCCTGACCTGAAGGGAAATTTATCAGGCTCACATAACTCCTTTCTCTTCACCGCAGCTAGCGCATGGTTAGGCCTACAGACTGCCAGCAGGGCCTCTGAACCACCGATTACAGGCCAGGGTCTTGGACCCCTCAAAGTGTAGCTTAGTACGTTGGTGCTAGCCGGGCCATTTATGGACTCCAACTCCCAGCCCATCTCTCTCCCAGGTCCCATCGACCTGCTTTCCTCACAGTGACACCCCCTGACTGGCTCCCAAGGCTTCCGCAGACTGTCCACTATGCTCTCCCAGACTGTTCCAACCTTTCTCTTCCAGCTCCCAGGGTCTGTCACTCACCGACTCCAGTGGACCACTTTAACGTCTCTCAGTAGCACCTCTGCTCTCCTGTTGCCTTGTGCGACCCCAGGAATCCCCTCCCCTCCTGGCTGCACCCGAGACTGGGGGCTCCCTCTCCCACAGCACCTCTGCTACATCTTCAGACTTCCACCTCCAACAACTCCTCCCCCCTGCTGGCAGACGGCTGTATTTAAGAAGGCCTGCCCCCTGTAAATCCAGACTGTAGATTGGTCAGGGCTCCTTGTCATACATCAGGAAGTGACACCTCCTCATTCATTCCCCCTTTCCAGAATCTTCTCTCCTCAAGGGGGAGGAAACTCCGAGGGGTGTTCCTTCTGTCTCCAGCTCCTCCCTGAGCCACTCCCCAGCTCAGATCAAAACATCCAGGCCTGCACTTACAGTCAGGCCTGACTCAATTTTGCCTCTCCAAGCAAAAAACTCATTACAAAACGCACCTATCACTATGGGGGCGCTGCATCCTTCTCTTCTCTACATCCCTTCAAAGTCCAGAATTTCTAGAGCTTGTCTGAGCTTTTAGAAAGCAGGGGACAGGGAGCTGAATTTACACTCTGCAGAAGTCAGTGAGGAGAGCTCTGTGAGCTGATTGAAGGGAAGGATACATCACCTCTTCACAGAGCACAAAGGAACAGAGCTGAGGTTGTCAATCACAGGCTGTGTGCTGGAGCTCCCTCGCCTTTTCTCTTGGTGTCAGAAGTGATTCATGCAGAGGAAGGGGGAAGCAGACAGAAATGACACTTAGTGTCTGGAAGGAGACAAGTACACATTATAGAGGGATATGCTGTGTTCATATTTTATGTCTGAGGTTTAGCCCCCCGTTCACACCGGTACAACTTGTCATGCGATTTGGCAAGTCCAAATTGCATGACAAATTGCACCCTATTGTAGGCAATGGAACCGTTCAAACCATTGCAACTGCAACTTTGCATTTGAAAAAAAGTTTCCTGCACAATTTTTTTGTGATTTCAGGTGCAACTTGCATAGACATCTGTCCATGAAGTCGCACATATGCCAGCCAAGTCTCATCTGAAATCACACTAACCTGCAGCTTTGAAATCGTGCGATTTCAAGTGAAGTCATACAATTTCAAAGTCAGATTCAGTGTGAACGGGGCCTTACAACCACTTTAAGCGCCACCCCCCCCCCCCTTTCGCACCGGTGCGACTTGTCAAGAGATATGACAGTTCCAAATTTTGTGACAAGTTGCATCCTATTGTCGGCAATACAAATTCTGGCTGAACCCACTGCACACTGCTATACACCATTTCCAGCAAAGGATCTATATTGCCAGCAATGGAAATTGGTGCAACTTCAACTTTGCGGTGTCGCCCTGATTTGAAAAATAGGTTCCTGCACTATTTTTATGATTTGAGTTGCGACTTGCATAGACATATGCGCATGAAGTTGCACAGATGTCAGGCAAGTGATACCTGAAATCGCACTGACCTGCAGCTTTAAAATTGTGCGACTTCAAGGGAAGTCGCGTGATTTCAAAGTCGCAGAGTGAAATAGGGGGCTGCCATTGCAGAGTCTTAATAAAAATGCTATTTACCTGGCTATCTCTTAATTACTAAACTGAAACAATAACAGCCTCCATACTTCCTCATTAAGGTATGCTTCTATGACATTTTGGATTGTAGGATACCCGATGCATCTCTGTGTTGTGATGTTATCGTTCCAAATCGCAGCACTGCCTGGCGCTCTCCATCTCTCTCTGTATCCTGCACAGTAATTCCTCAACGTTTCTATCTTTTCCATGGCCTGCATGCCGCAGCCTGGCTACCCAGCGGGTGCCCACAAGCTGATCAAATAAATTGATCTTCCCTGCAAGGAGCTTTGATCTGCGAGTGTGCGACCGTATAATTACCGCCATTTGCTTTTGCGTTTTCCACCGACGTGACTGTCCTATAGCGATTTTAATAATAGCAGATGGGGCTTGACAGCCTTATCGCCCGCACTCCTTTTAAAGGTTCCAGGCTTTTTACGTACCACCAAGAGCTTTGATCAAGAGGCAGTCCACCTGAGCAATTATTTTTAACGAGGAAATGGACAATCTTAAAGCGACTAATTATTAAGGATCAATGGCTGGACGGCGCAGAAGGTAAAGCAATTAATAAAGATTGTCATCTGTGTGTATATTAAATTGCTCTGCCTTGCTTAAGGGACAATGAATATGATTTCAAGAAAAGGAACATGAGCTGCTTCAAAATGAAGCCAACTGGATTTCGCAAATTTTGTATTAGAAGGAAAATTCTTCCTGTCTGATGAGAGTTAACTGTCAACGGTCTGCGCAGCTGAAGAAGTCAGACCACCCGATGACTCTATGGACCATAATTGGAGTTTCACGCTTTTTAGGACCCATTTAAACCAGAACGCCATATGTACAGCCTACCTTTTGGGACCCCCTTTGACCCCACCCTGGCCCCTTCCCCCGTCCCAGCTTTGAACAAGTAATAGCATGAGCCATGACAGGTCCTCTTTATGGAGAGGTCTAGGGTCTATTAGACCTCAGATTTCTCCTCTAGCCTCCAAATCATCTGATCAAACTGAGATTGCTGCTCCTACAGGGCTTTAGGAAGCCCTGTTTTTTTATTTTGCAGAAATTAACTGTAAAGGTGCCCAGGTCCCCCTGTAGAGCTTATCAGTGGCCCTGCATGTTCGGGAGGTACTAACGTTTTTTGGAACTTCAGTCCCCTCATTTGTGGCCCCGGCGCCGCCATTATGGCGCACACACAGATATGCCAAAGGGCTGTGTTTGGCCTTTAGATCCTGGCAGAGCCCTTCTCTACATCTGCGCATGGGCATGAGATTTTCCATGCATGTGCAAAGACAGCAAGGGTTTGGGGCCTTTATGGAGGATCATAGTTGGAGCTTCACGCTATGTTGTGGGTTACTACAAGCTTTTTAGGGCCCATTTACGCCAGAACGCTATGTGCATCAGTGCCCACATTTTTATGCGTAGCACACCTCAATGCATGGAAAAATGGGTCCAGCTGCATATCTTGAATTGTGATGCGCTGCATTATATTGTAACACGTTGCACTCCAGATGTCTTTTGGGGAGCCATTCATGTTGGCAACTAGAAAGGAAATTGCCCCAAAGTGGACTTTATAGGCAGGTTAGGGGAATGTAAAAGAGTATTAGAAAGGTATAAAATATATGGATCAATTTCCTTTCTAGCTGCATATTGGGATGTTGGCAGTTAGAAATCACAGGTCCCCGTAGAGTCTAACCTTTGGTCCCCCTTTGACCCACCCTTTACCCCACCCCTGGCCCCTCCCCTGTCCCAGCTTTGAACATGTAATAGCATGAGCCAAAGCAAGTTCTCTTTATGGAGCGATCTGGAGTCTATTAGACCCCAGATCTCTCCTTTAGCCTCCAAAGCATCTCATCAAACTGAGATTGCTGCTCCTACAGGGCTTTAGAAAGCCCTGATTTTTATTTTGCAGAAATGAACTGTAAAGGTGCCCGGGCCCCCCTGTTGAGCTAATAGGGCTGGGTCTGGTACAACAGGACTAGCTGCTTTGCCTTATCAGTGGCCCTGGATGTTGGGGAGGTACTAACGTGTTTCAAAACTTCAGTCCACTTTTTTGTGGCTGCGGTGCTGCCATTATGGCACACACACAGATGTGCCAAAGAACTGTGTTTAGCCTTTAGATTCACGCTATGTAGTCAATTACTGCACGCTTTTTAGGACCCATTCACATCAGAATGCCACGTGCAGCACTGCACACATTTTTATGTGTAGAACACGCTCTGGATGTCCGTTGGGGAGCTGCTCATGTTTAGGAGTCACTAAAGCTATTAGGAACTTCAGTCCCCACTTTAGTGGCTCCGGCACTGCCATTATGGAAGAGCTCTGTGTGGCCTTTAGATCCTGGCAAAGCAAAGCCCTTCTGCTCATCTGCACACGTGCAGGAGATTTTCCATACATTTGCAAAGGCAGCAAGGCTTTGGGACCTCTTTTGGGGACCATAGTTGGAGCTTCATGCTATGTTATGGGTTACAACACTTTTTTAAGGACCCATTCACACCAGAACGCCATGTGCAGCAATGCCCACGTTTTTATGTGTAGCACACCTCAATGCATGGAAAAATGGGTCCAGTTGCAAATCATGCGTATTGATGCGCTGCAGTACGTTGTAACACAGTTGCGCTCCGGGGATAGGATATCTGTTGGTGAGCTCTTCATGTTGGCGAGGTACTAAAGCTATTAGGAATTTCAGTCCCCTCTTTAGCGGCTCCAGCTGCCAGTATGGCCCACATACAGATGTGCCAAGGGTTGTGTTTGGCCTTTAGATCCTGGCAGAGCCCTTCTGCGCATGTGCAGGAGATTTTCCACGCAGGCGCAAACACAGCAAGGGTTTGGGACCTTTATGGGGGACCATAGTTAGAACTTCACACTATGGTGTGGATTACTGCATGCTTTTTAGGACCCATTCACACCAGAACGCCATGTGCAGCAGTGCACACACTTTTACACGCTCTGGATGTCCATTGGGTAGCTGCTCATGTTTGGTGGGCGCCAAAGCTATTAGGTACTTCAGTCCCCAATTTAGTGGCTCCGGCACTGTCATTATGGTGCCAAAGAGCTGTTTGGCCTTTAGATCCTGGCAGAGCCTTTCTGCTCATCTGCACACGTGCAGGAGATTTCCCATATATGCACATGACAGCAAGGGTTTGGGACCTCTATGGGGGACCATAGTTGGAGCTTCATGCTATGTTGTGGGTTACTGCACGCTTTTTAGGACCCATTCACACCAGAACGCCACATGCAGCAGTGCGCACATTTTTATGTGTAGCACACCTCAGTGCATGGAAAAATGGGTCCAGTTGCATATCATGCGTATTGATGGGCTGCAGCACATAACATAGTTGCGCTCTGGGGATAGCATATCTGTTAGGGAGCCGTCCATGTTGGGAGGTGCTAAAGCTATTAGGAACTTTAGTCCCCTCTCTAGTGGCTCCGGCTGCCATTATGGCTCACACACAGATGTGCCAAGGGCTGTGTTTGGCCTTTAAATCCTGGCAGAGTCCTTCTACTCATCTGCGCATGTGCGGGAGATTTCCCATGCATGCACCAAGGCAGCATGGGTTTGGAACCTCTATAATTGGAGCTTCACGCTATCTTGTGGGTTACTGAACACTTTTTAGGACCCATTCACACCAGAATGCCATGTGCAGCAGTGTGCACATTTTTAATGTGTAATACATGCTCGGGATGTCTGTTGGGAAGCCCCTTATGTTTGGGAGGCACTAAAGCTATTAGTATATTCAGTCCCCTATTTAGTGGCTCCGTCACTGCTATTATGGCTCACAGGCTCCAAAGAGCTATGTTTGGCCTTTAGATCCTGGCAGAGTCCTTCTGCTCATCTGCACACATTCAGGAGATTTCCCATGCATGTGCAAACACAAAAAAGGTTTGGGACTTCCATAATAGCTGTCTTTGCCCATGCGTGAGGAAACCCGAGCACGCACAGATGTGCCACAGGGCTCAATCGGGACCTAAAGCCCAAATCGTGCAGAAATCAGGAGGGGGGAGGGGACGGAGGAAACAAATATCATTCTCGCCTAGGCAAGAAATGCAGAAGTGCTGCTTTGCAACACAAAAAATCTCCTAACTAAAAAAAAAATATATATATATATATATATATATATACACACAGTATACATCCAACTATGAAAGAGGGAGGGGAGGAGGCAGGACATTATAAACCATGGTTAAGGGTGAAGTTTACTTTAAGTCTTCCAAGTACTTTTTCAATTTAACCTGACCGCCAAAAATAACATAACATAAATTACAACAGCCTAGTATGTACCATTTATACGTGCCAAAGGGTTCCCATGAGCCTTCTCTGGCTCAACCCTTGAAAATTGTCATGAGCCAAGGCATCAAGTTGTCTATGACCACCAAACTTTGGTATTGCCCTGCAGGGGAGGGACTTACCAAGCCAGGGTGGATCTTAACCCCAGGGAAGTGTGGCCTTAGCAGATATGACCCACCTCTATAGACCCATCAACCCAGCAACCAAATACTTCTGATTCTGTATAAAATTCTGCAGTATTTCAAATTGCTGTTTCCATGATTTTAATGCCAATGTCTTCTTTTCATTCAGATATAATGATAACATAAAAATACTTATTTCTCAAATTACCCGCTATTCAAGAAATAGGTCTGTATATTTCTATAGCCAGCAAATGTCTCTGAGCCGTGAAAATAGCTGCAAATCAAATATTGTAATAGAATAGTGGATTGGTAAAGGGTTGTTCACTTAATGAATGTTAATTGAGACTCAGTCGCAGAATTTTAGAGGAAAGCATTTGATCAACTGCAGCATTACAAGTGAAATTTATATAAACTGTCCCCTGCAGGATATACAGTGCCTTGAAAAGTATTCATACCCCTTGACACTTTGTATGGTGATGAGGAGATCCTGTGATAATGGGGAGACTATCATGTGATGGGCGCTGACATTATGGGGGAACTGGGGGAACCTCTGGTGTGATTAGGGGGGGGGGGGGGGCTCTGACATGAAGAGGGAACTGTGATGTGAATAGGACCTTTGATGTGATGGGGGCCTTTGGAGTGATGGGGGGACCTTTGATGTGAAGATATGACCTCAATCTGAAGGGGACCTCTGGTGTGATGGAGGAACCTCTGATGTGATGGGGGCCTTTGGAGTAATGGAGGAACCTCGGACATGAAGAAAGAACCTCAATGTGAAGAGGACCTTTGGTGTGATGGGGAAACCTCTGATGTGATCATGGGGGCTTTGGAGTGATGGGTTAGACCTATGACGTGAAGAGGGAACCTCAATGTCAAGCGGACCTTTGGTGTAATGGGGGAGCCTCTGATGTCATGAGGGCCTTGGAAGTGATGGAGAGACCTCTGACGTGAAGAGAGAACCTTAATGTGAAGAGGACCTTTGTTGTTATAGGGGAACCTCTGATGTGAAGAGAGAACTTCAATGTGAAGAGGACCTTCGGTGTGATGGGGGAACCTCTGATGTGATGGGGGCCTTTGGAGTAATGGGGGGGACCTCTTACGTGAAGGGGTGACCTCAATTTGAAGGGGACCTTTGGTGTGATGTGGGAACCTTTGACGTGAAGATGTGAGCTCAATCTGAAGGGGACCTATGGTGTGATGGGGGAACCTCTGATGTGATGAGGGCCTTTGGAGTAATGGGGGGACCTCTGACGTGAAGAGAGAACCTCAATGTGAAGAGGACCTTTGGTGTGATGGGGGAACCTCTGATGTGATGGGGGCCTTTGGAGTAATGGATTAGACCTCTGACGTGAAGAGGGAACCTCAATGTCAAGAGGACCTTTGGTGTAATGGGGGGAACTCTGAGGTGATTAGGGCCTTTGAAGCAATGGGGAGACCTCTGACATGAAGAGAGAACCTCAATGTGAAGAGGACCTTTGGTGTGATAGGGGAACCTCTGACGTGAAGAGAGAACCTCAATGTGAAGAGGACCTTCGGTGTGATGGGGGAACCTCTGATGTGATGGGGGCCTTTGGAGTGATGGGAGGACCTCTTATGTGAAGGGGTGACCTCAATGTGAAGGGGACCTTTTGGTGTGATGGGGGAACCTCTAAAGTGATGGGTCCTTTGGAGCGATGGAGAAACATCTGACACGAAGAGGTGACCACAGGGTGAAGGGGACCTTTGATATTATGGGGGAACCTCTGATGTGATGGGGGGACCTCTGACATGAAGAGGTGACTTCAATGTGAAGGAGAACATTGATGTGATGGGGAACTTCTGTTGTGATGGAGGCCTTTGGAGGGATGGAGGGACCTCTGACCTGAAGAGGTGACCTCAATGTGTAGAGGGCCTTTGGTGTGATGGAGGCCTTTGGAGCGATGGGGGAACCTGTGACGTGAAGAAATGACCTCAATGTGAAGAGGACCTTTGGTATGATGGGGGAACTTCTGATGTGATGGGGGCATTTGGCATGATGGGGTGGGAGCCTCTAATGTGATGAGGGAACCTCTGATGTGAAAAATGTTCTGAAGTGACGGTGGGACCTCTGAAGTGAAGTTAATTTTATGAATGTGGTTGTGTGCATCATCCCAGGCTCAGATCTCCCATTGATAAATAACATTTAGATTTTAGACGGGGGTGCCTAGAGATTTTGCATACTTTTAAAGGGTGCCACACTTGAAAAAAATTGAGAAACTTTGCAATAACATACCTAACAAGCCAACAAGTGGGCCAGATTTTACAATGGTGGCAGGCAATGGCCAAACCTAGGACCTAGGCCAAAGTAACAGAAACTAAGAAGAGACAATAAATGATTGAACCTGGCATCCATTCATAACAACGACACCCCAGATCACGTGGGCTGACACTTTAAAATTTAGAACATTTTTAAAAGTTGTTGAGCAGTGCAGACCATCCACGTGGGGCTCAGTATTTATATATTTATTTTGTGCCATAAATCCGCCATTGTTTAATTCGCCGGTTCAGCCGCTGGGAGATAACAGCGCTCTTAAAAGTTTCCAATCTACTTGCCATTTATACGGAGAACGCTGGAACCTTCGAGGGGAGAAGCAGCGGCGTGACTGTGTGCTGCCTTAGGAAATAACAATGAATCAAAATGCCTTAACTGATTATGGAACACATTTCTTGTGGTAATGTACCATCCAGGCCTTCAAATAGCAGCCATTTGCAGAAATGTCGTTTTCTCGGATTGACGGGTAATAGTGGAAGCGCTTCTCTTTGGGTCTGTAACACAAATAATGGTTAATAGCAGTTTATAGAGGGCTCCTGTCTTAAGTCTTTAAGCGTGCTTCTTCCCTGCTAAGCCAGTGATGTGCTGTTTGACTTGATATATATATAAGGGGATATTTAAAATGGGGAATTATGGGCTGTTTGCTTTTTCTATTTAAGGGGGAAGAAGAGCAACCAAAACAGGCTTTCGAACATGTCTGGGTGATCATTGGTTGTCTGTGGGCACCCATTGACTTGAGGTCACCTTCCATCTTCTTATCTACCGGGCAATTTTTACATTTGTCGCGCACTTTAACCACATCAATACTGGGCACAAAAACCCCCTTCCTGTCCAGGCCATTTTTCAGCTTTCAGCGCTATCACAATTTGAATGACAATTACTCAGTCATGCAACATTGTACCCATGAAATTTGCGTCCTTTTTTTCACACACATAGAGCTTTCTTTTGGTGGTATTTAATCACTAGTGGGTTTTTTATTTTTTGTGCTATAAATAAAAAATGACTGAAAGTTTTGTGAAAAAATGCTTTTTTCTTTGTTTCTGTCAAAAAATTTAGCAAATTAGTGATTTTTCTTCATAAATTTTGGCCAAAATTTATACTACTACATATCTTTGGTAAAAATAACCCAAATCGGTGTATATTATTTGGTCCTTGTCAAAGTTATAGAGTCTACAAACTATGGTGCCAATCATTGAAAATTGATCACACCTGATCACACCTGATGTACTGAAGGCCTATCTAATTTCTTGAGACTCTAACAAGCCAGGAAAGTACAAATACCCCCCAAATGACCCCTTTTTGGAAAGTAGACATTCCCAGGTATTTAGTAAGAGGCATGGTGAATTTTTTGAAGTTGTAATTTTTTCTCACAATTCTTTGCAAAATTAAGATTTTTTTTTTCACAAAATTGTCATTGTAACAGGTTATTTCTCACAGACAGCATATGCATACCCCAAATTGCACCCCAAAACACATTCTGCTACTCCTCCTGAGTATGGAGATACCACATGTCTGAGACTTTTTCACAGCCTGGCCACATACAGAGGCTCAACATGCAGGGAGCGCCGTCAGGTATTCTAGGGACATAAATTACACATCTAATGTCATGAAGACCTATCACATTTTGAAGGCCCGGGAGCACCAGGACAATGGAATTGGCCACAAAAATGTCCCAATTCTGGAAAGCGAACACCCCAACGAATAATCTATGAGGCATAATGAGTCTTTTGAACGGTTCATTTTTTTCCAGTAGTTTTTGGAAAATGTGGGAAAAAAATTAAAACACATTTTATTTACACAAAAATTGCCCATTTATAAGATATTTCCAACACATAGCATGTACATAGCAAAAAGGACACCCCAAAATACATTCTGCTATTCCTCCTGAGTATGGCGATACCACATGTGTGAGCCTGTCCATATACAGAGGCCCAACATTGTACTAGCACTTTCAGGCGTTCTACAAACATAAATTACACATCTCATTTCTCAACCCCCTATTACACTTTTGAAGGTCCTAGAGCACCAGGACAATGGAATTGCCCACAAAATGACCCCATTTTGGAAAGAAAACACCCCAAAGTATAATTTATGAGGCATAATGAGTCTTTTGAACATGTCATTTTTTTCCAGTAGTTTTTGGAAAATGTGGGAAAAAAATGAAAACGCATTTTTTTTACACAAAGTTGTCCATTTATATGATATTTCCAACACATAGCATGTACATAGCAAAAATGACACCCCAAAATACATTCTACTACTCCACCCAAGTATGGTGATACCACATGTGTAAGACTTTTACACAGTCTGGCCACATACAGAGGCCCAACATTGAAGTAGCACCTTCAGGCGTTCTACAAGCATAAATTACACATCTCATTTCTCAACCATCTACCTATTACACTTTTGAAGGTCCTGGAGCACAAGGACAATGGAATTGCCCACAAAATGACCCCATTTTGGAAAGCAAACACCCCAACGTATAATCTATGATGCATAATGAGTCTTTTGAACATGTCATTTTTTTCGTGTAGTTTTTGGAAAATGTAGGGAAAAAATGAAGACGCTTTTATTTTTACACAAAGTTGTCAATTTGTATGATATTTCCAACACATAGCATGTACATAGCAAAAATGACACCCCAAAATACATTCTGCTACTCCTCCTGAGTATAGCGATGCCAAATGTGTGAGACTTTTACAGGTGATGTCTACTCATGGGTGTGATGGTCACTGACAGGTGATTGGCGATGGTCACTGATGGGTGACTGGTGGCGGTCGCTGATGGGTGGCGGGTGACTGGCGGTGGTCACTGATGGGTGATGGGTGTCTGGCGGTGGTCACTGATGGGTGATGGGTGTCTGGTGGTGGTCACTGATGGGTGACGGATGACTGGTGGTGGTCACTGATGGATGACGGGTGACTGGCGGTGGTCACTGATGGGTGACTGGTGGTGGTCACTGATGGGTGATGGGTGACTGGCTGTGGTCACTGATGGGTGACGGGTGATTGGCTGTGGTCACTGATGGGTGCCGGGCGTCTGGTAGTGGTCACTGATGGGTGATGGGTGTCTGGTGGTGGTCACTGATTGGTGACGGGTGACTGGTGGAAGTTACTGATAGGTGATGGATGACTGGCGTTGGTCACTGATGGGTGACTGGTGGTGGTCACTGATGGGTGCTGCATGTCTGGCGGTGGTCACTGATGGGTGACGGGTGTCTGGCGGTGGTCACTGATGGGTGACCGGTGTCTGGCGGTGATCACTAATATGTGACAGGTGACTGCCGGTGGTCACAGATGCGTGACAGGTGACTGGCAGTGGTCACTGATGGGTGATGGGTGACTGGCGGTGGTCACTGATGGGTGACGGGTGACTGGCGGTGGTCGCTGATGGGTGACGGGTGTCTGGTGGTGGTCACTGATGGGTGACTGGCCACGGTCACTGATGGGTGATGGGTGACTGGCGGTGGTCGCTGATGGGTTTCGGGTGTCTGGTGGTGGTCACTGATGGGTGACTGGCCACGGTCACTGTTGGGTGATGGGTGACAGGCCACGGTCGCTGATGGGTGACGGGTGACAGGCCCCGGTCGCTGACGGGTGACAGGCCATGATCACTGACGGGTGATGGGTGACAGGTGCACTTTATGATGACAGTCTGATGACAGATACACTTTATGATGACAGGTACACTTTATGGGGGCAGATGGGGTGACTGTTGGGTGACAGGTGCATTGGGGGGATGTGTCAGTGTGCTTTTACTGTACAGATCAGTAACTCACTGATCCTAGCTCTTCTCTCCTCACACTAGAAACTGTGTGAGGAGAGAAGAGCTGGTAACAGTGAGTTACCGCTCTGTTTACATTGGATGTGATCGGCTGTGAAGTAGATCACAGCCGATCACAAGGTAACAGCCGCCGGCCGGCGGCTGATGCCAGTGCCGGTGACAAGCAGTGTTCCCGATCGTGCACATGCGCCGTGCGAATGGGGGAAGTGCCGTTTGTGATCAGCCGTGACTTCGTCATGGCCGATCACATGGTAAACAGCCATGGCCAATGGCTGTTCAACCCCGTCGGTGAAGCGGTGTGTCCTGGGGACACGCAGACACCAACACCAAAAGAGCCGGAATGCGCGCGCCCGATCGCGACCAATCCTGGCTTAAAGGGACGACGTCATATGACGGTGGGCGGTAGGCAAGTGGTTAAAATCACCACTTTTTGCTAGGAATGACCTTAACCCCTTGGAGCCGGCGCCTCCTGGCCCTTTAAGGGGTTTAGAATGCCGAGAGGCGGGGCGGGGTTTATGGTCCTGTGACCTCCGTGATTGGCTGTCACAGTGCTCATATGATTGCAAAGCTTCCGATTGCAAGCAGCCACCACTAACTGTGAAGAGAGCATGCAGGGCGGCCCCCCTAATCTACATGCGGGGCGCCGGACGCATGGATGTCAATGGTTTTTTTTTTATTTATTTTTTTAGGAGCACGTGATTAGAGCCTGAGACTCTAATTGGCTTCAAAAAAGGGTGGGCTCGGGACGCAGAGCACTGCATCCCAAGCCCACCCAGTTGTGTTTCTGTTAAATCTTTAAGATGTATTTGCACCATAGACATGGACAGGCATTATAGGGTTCCTTTACTCATTGCAATACCACATACAGGAATACAGGAACAGGAATACCAGAAACAATAGATGTCTACAGAATACAGCTCTACCAAGACAATAGAGAAGTGAACATGTTACAATGCTTCCCCATATCATAACGGTTACAATAGCGTTTTTGTCGTCCTGATTCTCCTCCCGGCCAATCAGGAAGCGGTTCCTGAGCCGCCGTGAGTCACCAGGAGGAGACTCCATCCGCTGCCCGCAGCCTAGATGGGGTAAGTGGCGGTGGCCGACCAACCGACCATGGGGGGTGCATGTGACCCGAGCGACCGATGGGATGGCGGCGGGTGGATTGTTTTCCTCTACCAACCCCCAAAAAAATATACCACCAGCCGCCACTGGTTCTCAGCACAGCTGTTTTGTGCACTATTGCATGCAAATATGCAGCCGCTCAGCACCAAGGCCTCACATTTGCGTGTGGCCGGTGCCAAGAGGTTAAAGTGGTTATAAACCTCAGACATGAAATATGAACAAAGCATATCCCTCTATAATGTGTATTTTTCTCAGTCCAGAGCACTAAGTGTCATTTTTATCTGCTGCCTCATTCCTCTGCTATCAGCATGAGTCACTTCTTTTCCTGACACCAAGAGAAAAAAAGGGGACAGGGGGACTCCAGCACACAGCCTTTGAGTGACAGCCTTAGCACTGTTCATGTGTGCTGTGAGAAGGGGAGGGGGTGTACATTCGCTCCAATAAGCTCCCAGAGCTCTCCTCACTGAGCTCTGCAGTGTGTAACTTCAGCTCCCTGCCCAATGCTTTCTGTAAGCTCAGACAAGCTGTATAAATTATGCACTTTGAATGGATGTACAGGAGAGAAGGCTGCAGATAAACAGGTACAACTTATGTAGGAGGATTTGTTTCAATCCTATATATTAACTGAGGCCAATACCTTCACTAGGTATATGTAAGGGTTTACAATAACTTTAAACCCCTCCAAACAATTATATATTTTGTGAAAGCAGAGACCTTTTAGAATAAAACGGTTGTAGTTGCAATTTGTTATATTACACAATATTTGCGCAGCTATTTATCAAATACATATTTTCAGAAAAATAAATACTATAATTCATTTTAGTACACAGAAACACAATATTATACCTAATATGTAGAAGAATAAGTTGCGCCGAGTAAATAGATACCAAACATGTCAAGCTAAAAATTGTGCGCACCCGTGGAACTGCTAAAAACTGTGGTACTCAAAATTGTCCATAGGCAACGCTTTTACGCCTTTAGATTTAGGCCTGAGTAATGGCCATAGAATTATTGCTCTCGCTCCAACATTTGCAGTGATATCTCACATGTGTGGTGCAATTTATAATTTGTGCATGTGCGTTTGCATTGGGGTGGGAACAGGGGTGCTTTTAATTTTTTTTATTATTATTTTTTTATTTATGTTTTTTATTTTATTATATTTTTTATTATGAATGTATTTATTTTATTATTTTTTATTTTATTATTTTTTAATTTTATTATAATTGTTTTATTTTAAAATAATTCGTTTTACACTTTTTACATTTTGTTTTTCTTTATTTAAATGTATTGCTGTCTCTAACAAGCCCCCTGTGTGCTAATGGTAGGCAGGCGACAGGTCTCTTCCAATATAGATGTCGGGTGTCTATTAGATCGCTATTGTCTCCCCTGCTCTCCAATGCAGCTAATCAAGCACAGATCGCGATTGTGTACTGCATGGGAAACCAACGAACAAAGATGAAATATATTGCAGCTTACCAGTCCTTAGATGCAGGGATGTGCGGTGAGGTCAGGCACTGGCTGGTATCAGAGCCGGATACGCGCAGGTTACATCGTTAGAGCGAGAGCAATAATTCTACCACTAGACCTCCTCTGTAACTCCAAACAGGTAACCTGTAAAAAAATGTTAACGCGTTTTCTATGGAGCTTCTTAAGCACTGAAGTTTGGCGCCATTCCACAAGTGTGCGCAATTTTAAAGCGTGACATGTTGGGTATCTATTTACTCGGCGTAACATCATCTTTCACATTGTATAAAAAAAAAAAAAAATAAAATCTTATACCCATAAAGCCAGGTTTTTTTCCTTCTAGTTAAGAGGGCTGGGCTGGAAGGGAGTAGATCCATGCCCCCTTCTATGACACTGCAGTGAGAGGCGTGCCTCCACAGCAGCGTTTTTATTGGACAGCTTTCACCAATGGTGCTTTACCATTGGTCCAAGGCTCCAGGCTATCCATTGAGCTCAGTGCTTCTGACAAGACGTGAGGAGAGGCACTGTGAGCCTCATCCTCTAAGTCTGCTGCAAACACAGTGTATCAGCTTGTATTTAAAGTGGCCGCTCTGACAGGCTGTGCAAGGAGCCCCGTATCTCCGGAACCATAGGTGATAGGAGCCCAAAATTATGACTAGTGGTGGGGTAGGACTCAGTGTTGCCAACCTCCTGCAGCATTTTTTACTGGCAAATCATGGAAAATCTTACTGGCGGGGCACATTTTTTACTGGCAACCTGAAAAATAACTGAACTCCTATTAAAAACTAAGACAATTGATATTTAAACACAACATGAAAACACTGACAATACCCATGTCAAGTAGTTTGCCCGGTTTACACTTAAAAAGTCAGCACAGCATGATAAATTATCAGACCCTGATATTTATAGACAGTTGTAAAAATCACTGATTTTTACAAAGTGTCAGTAAATTTACTGGTGGTTGGCAACACTGGTAGGACTTCAGCTACCTACCTCCAGGTCACTGAGCTACAACCCTTGTGGCTCAATGGGGTTTTTTTTAATGTTCATGGCAGGTGAGGCTCTGCCCCACCTGCCTCACCTGACTTCACATCCCCACTTAGATGCGGTGACCGCATTTGTTTTTTGTTTTGTTTTTTAAGGTCAAGCACATTTTCTGTAAATAGAGAAAAATATCTGTTGATCCTGCCAGCAATGCAAGTCCTTGTCACTTTCCGATATCTCAAATTATGGTATCAGCTTTCCCAGCTATCTTCTATGAGCTACTGAAACAACACCCCTCTATATGATGGAGATAAGGCGAGAAGGAGGTACTTGAAGTCTAAATCTGCAGAACAGCCTAGAGTGACAACGCTGTCCCTCCATAAGTACAGTACAGTGAGCGTTGTCACCCTAGGACAGGAAGTGTGTTAGTGGCAGGATCCCCAGTTGTAAATAAAGGGTAAAAAAGCCTAAAATGCACTTTAAAGGCATGACAGTCACCAAGCTTGCGTCTTTAGTTCATCAGCGGCAGGTTTCCTAATCTCATTATACCGTCCTCCCCTGCCCCCACCTCATACCTTGCTAAAAAAACTCTTTTGATTTATTTATTATGATCTACTGATTCCTATATTGATCTGTCATATAATATTTCAAATAGCAGCAGGCTGTCACACTGAATAATTCGCCGTTGCTTCAGAAACCGTGCGCTCCCGTTTGTTATTAAACCCCCCCCTCCGCCATCGCCGTGGCAACCAACGAGTATAAACGATTATTGTGCCAGCCTATTAAACGGATTTAATTCAGCGACAGTAAACATTCGCGGTGGTGTTTGCGCTAATGAAGCCCGTGTCAGTGGGAAATAATTATGGTGGATCACTATTTTCGTTAAAAAGTGGGTGCGGAGGAATTAAGATAAGTGGGTAGTCAGGGGTTAACGCAAAGTAATAATTATCTATAATTTTAGCTAAGAATTTGGCGAGAAGTCATTTGGAAAATGATGAGGTGGTGTTTTCTATTGCACGCTCTGAATCTTGGATCTCTTCTGCACAGCGCTGTGTGAGTGGGTGCAAGTCATCGAGAACCATATAAAGTATCTAGTATCTCATTTTATATATATATATATATATATATATATATATATATATATATATATATATATAAATATATATTTATTTATTATTTAGAAAATACTATTATTTAAAAAAAAAAGTGTATATATATAATTATTATTATTATAATTATTATTATAATTATTAAAAGAAGTAAATATACTGCATATGTATATATATATATATATATATATATATATATATATATATATATATAATTTTACTAATATTAATTATATATTTTGCTTGTGTTATTATATATATATATATATATTTATTTATTTAATATATATATCATTTTTAAACTATCTCTTAAAGTCTATGTACAAAATAAAAACAGGACATTTATGATGCTGTCTGTCACTGGCATTAACCACTTAAGGACCGGAAGGATTTCCCACCTTAGGACCAGAGCACTTTTTGCGATTCGGCACTGCGTTGCTTTAACTGATAATTGCGCGGTCATGCAACGTTGTACCCAAACACAATTTTCTTTTGGTGGTATTTGATCGCCTTTGCGTCTTATCACTGCTATAAACAAAAAGAGAGCAAAAATTTTACAAAAAAAAAACAATATTTCTTACTTTTTACTAAAATACAAATCCCCACCAAAAAAATCTGAAAAAAAAAATGTATTCATCGGTTTTGGCCGATTTATTGTCTTCCTCATATTTTTGATAAAAAAATTTGAAATCGGCGTTTATTGATTGGTTTGCGCAAAAGTTGCCGCGTTTACAAACCATAAGGATTCAGTTCTGCCATTTTTGCAAATTTTTTTTTTTTTTACTGGTAATGGCGGCAATCTGCGGGACTGTGCTATTGGGGCGGACATGTCGGATATTTTTTACACTTTTTTGAGACCAATGACATTTATACAGCGATCAGAAATTTAAATATCCGCTGATTACTGTATAAATGTCATTGGCAGTGAAGGGGTTAACTGTGTTCCCTAGGCGTGTTCTAACTGTATGGGGGCTGGGCTGCCAGGGGCACCAGAGATCTAACTGATCCCGAGTGCAGGGATCAGTAGATCTCTGACATGCTGCCTGTCAGAACGGGGAACTGCTGTGTTTACATCGGCGATTCCCCATTCTGGCTCTGTCACAGGGCATCGCGAGTCACTGGCAGACATCGCTCAGGGATCGTGCGGCGGGCACGTGCCCCTAGCAGTCTTGCACGTGAGTGACGCCTATAAGTGGCGGTCAGGAACTGCTTAAAGTATAACTAAAGGCAAATGTTTTTTCTTTATTTAGTTTTGGATAGAATGGAGAGGGATTACAATATTCCAGTTTTTATTGCTCTCTGTGCCCCTGTTAGTGGCATTCACCCTCTCTATTTGTCCTTTTTCACCATTATCACCGAGGGTGACAGTGATAGAAAATACCAAATTTTGAGTTGTCCCCAGAATAGGAATAAAGAGGTACTTAGTTCTGGTGACTCCAGGGGAGGGATTTCCTCTAATCTCCTCTTTTGGCTACTGGACAAGATGTGAAGGGTAATTACCCAAATGGGACACAGATGGCAAAAAGAAAAGGCAGTGGTTAGAACCCTCTCTATCCAAAATAGAATACATTTTTTTTACTTTAGCATAGACGTTTTTGTTTTTCAGAGCCCCGTACCCCCCCACCCCTTTTATTATACATTTATTACCTATTGATCTCATTCTTTTGATATTATGCAGCAGTGTTGTCATCCTCTAATTTTAGTTTCAGATGGACTTCAAGGGATATCTAAAAAAGAAAACTAATGCAGCCACCATATCTAAGAACTTGTAAGCTGCAATATATTATATGTTTGTTCTTGGGCTTAGATCAGTGGTTCTCAACTCCGGTCCTCGGGACTCACTAACAGGCCAGGTTTGCAGGATAACTGAAATGCATCACAGGTGATATCATTTGCTGCTCAGTGATTGCAGTATTCTAGTCTGCATCTCCCCAAGGTAATACTTAAAATCTGGCCTGTTGGTGGGTCCCGAGGACTGGAGTTGAGAACCACTGGCTTAGATGCACTATAAGCAAGCACCAAAAAGCAAATTAAAACCTATCTCCAGCTAACATTTTTTTAAGCAGTTACAACAGAAGTTTTTTTTGGGAAAACTATATGAATAAAGGTTGACTGTTGTACCTTGGCCAGTATTATAGGTTTTGTCCCAACTTTTGTAACCACCATTTTTGGTCTGACAACTATTGGAAAGGCTCCTTCTACCCAATAGGTGCAATAGTCTTGGTCATAGTGAAGTTGTGTTTGGAATCTGTGGCAAGTCGTCTTGAAAACTGGTTCTATGGTACAGTTCTGTTTTTTTCTTCTGATAAGTGGTTGTGATGGGATGAATGAGTTCTGGATTTGTACAACTTTGGTGGTGCACTTTTCCGAATGTGAAAACTCCTCAAAGCTTTCAAAGTGAATATATTGTAGTACAGCCATTCTCAACCAGCGTTCTGTGGAACCCTAATGTTCCTCCAGAGGTTTCTAGGGCCTAGGGGTTCCCTGAGCTGTGGCTGATTGACCTCCCAGCTGATGGTGCCTGCATAGTTCTGGGTCCAATGCCACTTATCAGAGCCAGCTACACAATATCAATAACCCTTTTAGTTGTCTATAAGGGAGGGGGATACTGAACAAAACTAGGGCCTAGGGGTTCCCTGAGCTGTGGCTGATTGACCTCCCAGCTGATGGTGCCTACATAGTTCTGGGTCCAATGCCACTTATCAGAGCCAGCTACACAACATCAATAACCCTTTTAGTTGTCTATAAGGGAGGGGGATACTGAACGCAACTGTAAAGCTGGCCATACATGGCCTGTTCAGCCTGGACTGTATCTATGTCATCTATGGTCTGCCTAAGGTTTGCCTTCTTCCTAATCACCAATGCAAAGGACATTTTTCCCACTGACCACCATTGAATTGGTCTCCAGTTTTTCCCATTACCCACTACTGAATTGGTTCCCTGAGACCGGAAAATTATTTTAGGGGTTCCATTGGGGTGAGAAGGTAGAGAAAGGCTGTTGTAGCATATTAACATTGTTTTTTCACTTTCATTGTAGGTGTTATATGGACGACCTTGAATTTATTTTGCATTGTGTTTCCTTCCTAGAATCCTGACATCGTATTGGTGCATTACTTGAACGTCCCGGCCATAGAGGACTGCGGAAAGCCATGTGGACCCATTCTCTGTTCCATCAACACAGACAAGAAAGAGTGGGCGAAGTGGACCAAGGAGGAGCTGATAGGCCAGCTGAAACCCATGTGTGAGTAATGGATTTTCTCAAAGCTACCTACATACAATGTCACCAGTTATAAATGTGGAGGACTGATAACACATGAATGTCCAAAATAACTCTTCTAAGGGTCAACTGTACCAACCCCTAGTGACTACGGCCTTGTCCTTATTTCTGTCATCTTTACCCTAAACCTGACCATGTCTGATTGGCTCCTGGGTGTTTCTACCCTTTGTGCCGGATTATTACCTTATAGTTTATATTCCCATAAAACCTGACCATGTGTGATTGGCTCCTGGGGGTTTCTACCCTTTGCACCGTATTATCTTATAGCTTATATTCAGATAAAACCTGACCTGTACCTGGCAATGTTTGATTGGCTCCTAGAGGTTTCTACCCTTTGCGACGTAATAACATATAGCTTATATTCCCATAAAACCTGACCTAAACCTGACCATGTCTGATTGGCTCCTGGGGGTTTCTACCCTTTGCGCTGTATTATTACCTTACAGCTGCAAAATTCCCATAAACATTGGGAGGGTGCTTTCCTCCAATAGAGAAGAATGGTGGAGCCTTATGGTTGCCCTATTCCATGGCTAATAGTGTGCTGGCCGCTGGAACTTTCCTCAGGACAGGGTGCAATACCTAGCTCCTGGTATGTAAAGGGAAAAAGACTTGGCCATTGTGTTACTTTATACTGAGTTCACATGCTATCATAATGGCAAATACAAGTTTTGGAATTACTCCAGCTCAAAGCTCCAAGTTCGTAGGGCATTGACCTGATGTTTCCAAATCAAAAATTGCTATTTACTGTCTGTACGGCAGCACTTGAGGCAGTGTTAGTTCCATGAGGGATATGTATTGTTCATCTAAAGAGGACATGTACAATCTTTGTACAATCAATTTCTGATTTACCAAGATGAAGTCATATGAGGACCAATCTAATCTATCCAATTAATTGGCATCCAATCAGTGGATTTCTCCTCACTTCCTGTTTGGAAAACATTGCCCCCAGAACAGGAAATGAGAGGAATTTTTTAGGTAGCCATACGTGGATTAAAATTTGGTTGGTTCCAAAGGAACTGGCCAAGTTTCGATCCATGTAAGTAAGGGCAGGCTGGTTGTACAGAAGTTTACCTATTGTTGGAAAATTTCCACCCATAGCAGGCAGCACTGTTTTGTATAGTTTAATGGTGGGGAAGTCTCATCGCTGTCAGAATACATAGATCAGGGGGGGATTCTCCCATCCACCTCAAATGTGTGGATGGGGAATCAAATCACTTGTTGAACAAAAAAAAATGTCTCATGCATGCTTTTCTAACAGAGCCCCAGATAGCAGATAAACCTGTAAGGGGTTTGAATCTGTCCCCAATTCTATCCAAAACTAAAAAACAAAGTTTAATACACTATAAAAACATTAGGAACTGTAGGTCACAACTCATTGGTATCATAGCTGAGTAGGTCTGAATCATCACTGTGGTTGGTGCATACAAACAGTACAGGGACAGGTTTGTCCAGCACCCAGGGCAAGGATGCAAAACTGCGCACCTCTCATAATACATGCCGTAGAATGGGTGTACCACCTTGTGCCCATTCTTTGCTCCCTTTCTTTGGCTGTAAATGGTTGGCATGGAGTGTGCACTGCCCATGCATGGCCAATCATTTGCTTTCTTGTAGCTAGAAAGTAGTTGCATTTGCATGTTTTTGTGTCAGCAGTGGGTGGATGGGGTGGAGAGAGGGTATTGTGGAGCACAGCATGACAGCAGTAGCTGTTAGAACAGACATGAAGCTGAAGCCCACAGGTTGCTATCCCCTGATCTGGAGCTTGCATGGGTGAGGGGATGCCTTCTCTTAATTCTGTGTCCTGGGCATCTGCTCTTCCTGCACACCCCTTGTCCCAGCCCAGCATACACATGTGAGGTCAGCTGCTTTTTGAAAGTCTGATCTTTATTTTACTGCCTGTACATTTAAAGCAGTGGCAGCTGGTGCTAAAAAAAAATTTTCGGGGGGGGGGGGGGGGGA
>BLSH010217808.1:54510-65144 GCA_018402905.1 Glandirana rugosa
CCCCCCCCCCCCCCCCCCCCCCCCCCCCCCCCCCCAGCAGCCCCTTATGGACGGGCCGCTGCTGCTTTAAAGTGAACTTTCAGGGCTCACTTTACCTGTGGCCGCAGGCTCAATGGCTGCAAGCATCTTCATTTTTTTTCTTAAGCACCCTAGGATTACCAAGACCCGAAATGTTGTAGCATACAAACTGATTTTACAACTATTTTTTGTGCTTTGATAAGCAAATTAGATACTGTCCTCAAGCATCAGATGGCTTCTTCCAGGTGCAGATTCTACTGTGAGGCTCGTGCCTGCTTCCCACATGGATAATCATCTTGAAAAATGTATCTGCACACTGTATATATCCAGCATTCTAAAGAAAAAAGTAATTGATCCAGAACCCCCTCCCCCGGATCCTACCACTCTGGCATGTTTCACCAAAAATGTAATCTTGATCATAAAGATTAAGCCCACCTGTTGGGTGAAATGTGTCAGCATAGAAGGATGCAAGCAGGGTCTTCTCTAGTTTTTTTTTTTAAGGCACTGGACACATACAGAGTGCAGCTACATTTTTCATGAAATTTGAAAAAAACATCTGCTTCCAAAGAAAAGACTTAACACTCATCTGTTTCACTGCCCACGCTATCGATCTTTGACCTGTTGAGGCGTTAAAGCTTGCCCAAGAACCTTCAGTATACAATGCTTCCAGAAGTGTTAAATGCTTGGTCTTCCCTCTGCACTCTGTAGTTCCATTCACCATCCATCCATTCATTAGTGACTACTGTTTACTGTACGGACATAGGGGCCAGTAGACCGAACTATAGTATATGGGCACAGATGGGCCCAGTGTAGTTCCCTAATCTGGCCATGACATGGCCCTAGAAAACTTGTATTACTAGGCAGTGCATGTGCTATAGGCAGGGCCATCTTAATGAATGGGCACCCCTGGGCACTGCCCAGGGGCCCCAGATGTATGGGGGGCCCCATGATAATTTTGCAGAACATCAAACTTGCCAAACATCCCTGATTTACTGGGGCAGTCACGCTTTTTACTAAGCTGTTCCAGGATGGCGGCGCCCAGGGCAGTGTTCCAGATCATGTACAGTGCCCTCCTGATCCCAGTATTGAGCCCTTCTGCTTCTCCCTGACTGTACTATGCCCTTTGTGTTAATTAGTCTTTGATTTATGGCATGTTTTCTTATTGTTTAAAATCAATTTTATTGATTAAAAGTTAAGAATTAAAAGTACTAATAAATATATATTTATTTCTATCAACGATTTATACTTTAGTTCTTGAAAGTAGGTGTATAAATTGGGGTAGGCCAGTAGGGGCCCCAGAGTATTACTTTGCCCAGGGGTCCATGATGCTATTAAGACGGCCCTGGCTATAGGAGCCACTAGAGGTCCCAGTATGTAAGATACCAGTGATTAGAAGCATCACTGCCAGCCCTGCAATTGGCAGCAGTGGGGCACCTTGGGTAGAGGGGTACAGCATAGATATTTTTGGTGAGGTGCCACCAAGGGATCATCATGGGAAGGCTACAGGCTACAGCAAGATGTAGGCTGTAAGGCTCCATCTCTGAGAGCTCCTTCTTTTGGGGTAAGCAGAGGAACAAAGTGGAAGGATTTTTGTGATTACTTTTATCTGCTATCCAGGTATGCAGGACTCTGGGGAACCCATATAAATGCACAGACTACCCCTCAACACACACACTCTCTCCATAACTATCGAATGTCATCTGGGACAAGGACAACTAAGCGTGTGTATATGGATTTCATTGATTGTTCAGTAAAGCATTGAAAAAGACCTTCCGATACTGGATTCTTCCTTCTTTTTGCCTCTATTGGGTAGCAGGCTTGTGTCAGTGTGGGGATCTGTGGGACCCATTGTTGTGAGGCCCCTAGTGGGTATATGGAAGAACAGCTGGCTAAGCCAGGCCAGTTGTCCCTGAATGGGCAAGCAATGAAAAGTTCCCCAAGGAGCCCCTTTCCCAAAGTTTTACAGGGTGCTTCCATTCATGGCCAGGCATGAATGGATTAAGAAGAGTACATGGGGTGATAAGGCAGCCCAGTTCGTGGCACCTCACCGTTATGCAAGAGAACCACAAAATGCAGAGGAGGGCCAAAAATTTGACATGTGACACCAGATATATCAGATGTTGAAGATTCTTCTGTGCGAAGAGCAACAGCATAGGCAGTAGGACAGGAGAGCATTTAGTCTTTTCTTCCTTAGAGTTAGGCTTAGGATACCCTAACCTTAAACTCCAACCCTAACCCTAACGCTAGCCCTGAAGCCATGCAATGGAAGCTTCCAGAGTCCTCAGGTTCTCCAAGGAGCCCCATGCCCAAAGTATCCCAGGGTGCTTTCATGGACAATCCTGTGCCTGAAGTATCTCAGGGTGGTTCCATTTATGGCCAGACATGCATGAATTAGGAGTACATGGGGGAAATCAAGCAGTCCAGCTCATAGCACCCCACCATTACCCAACAGAACCACAGAATGCAGAGGGTGGCCAAAAAATGTACAGAAATGTCAGATGTTGAAGATTCTTCAGTAATTTTTAGCTCTTCAGAGTAAAGATCAAGAGCATAGGTCATGGAACAGATGCGTATTTAGTCTTTTCTTACTTTAACTCCACATAGGCTTTTCATAAGCCTATAGAAATGAGTTCTGTTTTAGGTTCATTAGCTACAAGGAGGCTATTTGCTTGCATAAGAAATCCCATAGACTGAAAGTGATCCCTTCAACTCAAATGGCCATATTGATGGTTTAATAACCACTTCCACTGGAATATTCAATGCGGCTGAAGTTGGGTACCTTGTCTAGTAGAAGGAACGCTTCAGTGGCTTTCACAACACAAAGCCAACACAGTGAACTGAATTTTAATGCTGACTGCAAAACAGCATGCCGAGAGACACACAGCTTGTAGACAAACTACTTTGTAGAACAATGTAACAAAAAAAATAAAAATCTGGAATAAATTAAATTGACATTGAATTTAATCATTAAGATTTGAAAGAGGAAGAAAAATCCATAGCATTATTAAAACATGGTAAACATATGCAGAAGGAGGAGTAGAGAGCGGAAAGGAGATTGCCTTGGGGAGGCTGGTTTGTGTAATGGCTCGTACACACGGGACGACGATCGTGCACACGACCGTGTTGAATCGTACGTTGACGGTCGTATGTAGCCTACTGACATGCACATGACGGTCGTACCTACAACTTGCGGCCGGCCGAACGTGATGACGCGAACGAGCATATAATGAGGAAGTAGCGTAACCTTTTGGGCTCCTTTCTAATTTCATGTTAGTTGAAAGTGGACTTGGCGCATGCGTGTTTAGCACAATACAACTTTGTTGAACACAGCTGCTCTACACACGACTCAACGGTCGTATGCGAGCATGTTGACACGACCAAGTTTTCTAGTCTGCACATACAACTCCCACGAACGACCGTCGTACGTTCAACTGTTGAAAGCACCACCACAGACGGTCAATTCTGCATGCAACGGTCGTGAGTACGACGTGTTGAACACGATCGTCGTCCCGTGTGTACGAGGCATTAGAATTGGGAACGTTTTGTGCAATACTGCCTTAAAGGTCCTGTAATGGCTCGTACACACGGGACGACGATCGTGCACACGACTGTGTTGAATCGTACGTTGACGGTCGTATGTAGCCTACTGACATGCACACGACGGTCGTACCTACAACTTGCGGCCGGCCGAACGTGATGAAGCGAACGAGCGTATAATGAGGAAGTAGCGTAACCTTTTGGGCTCCTTTCTAATTTCATGTTAGTTGAAAGTGGACTTGGCGCATGCGTGTTTAGCACAATACAACTTTGTTGAACACAGCTGCTCTACACACGACTCAACAGTCGTATGCGAGCTTGTTGACACGACCAAGTTTTCTAGTCTGCACATACAACTCCCACGAACGACCGTCGTACGTTCAACTGTTGAAAGCACCGCCACAGACGGTCAATTCTGCATGCAACGGTCGTGAGTACGACGTGTTGAACACGATCGTCGTCCCGTGTGTACGAGGCATAAGAGTTTTCTGGCATGAATGTTTCCTGGTGCCATCATTTCTCTCCATAGGTATGTTAGTTTTTGGTGCAGAGGGTCGTGGCTTATAAGAAGTAAGTTTTGCACACAATGGGTTAAAGTTACATAAGGAAGAGTTGGGGCTACAGCACACAGGTTTAGTATGAGGGTTACAGGGAGTATTAGTATTAGGCATATGTGGACAGCTAGTGTTAGGGTTGCAGGGAGACTTAGTGTTGGGGTCCCATGGATGGTTAGTGTTAGGCTTACTAGGAGAGCTAGTGTTAGGGTTACAGGGAAGGTTAGTGTTAGGCTTATTGGGAGAGTTAGTGTTAAGGTTAGTGTTACAGGGAGGGTTAGCGTTAGGCTTATTGGGAGAGTTGGTGTTAGGGTTATAGGCAGGGTTAGTGTTACAGGGAGGGTTAGTGTTAGGCTTATTGGGAGAGTTGGTGTTAGGGTTATAGGCAGGGTTAGTGTTAGGGTTGTAGGGAAGGTTAATGCTGGGGTTACAGTATGGGTAAGTGTTAGGGTTACAGGAAGGGTTAGTGTTAGGGGTATAGGGAGGGTGAGTGTTAGGCTTACGGCTTACTAGGAGAGCTACTGTTATGGGTAGGATAAGTGTTAACTCCTAAGTAAAGTAAAAAAGAAATCAGCACAAGCGACTTTAATTACTGCACATGTGATGTGCTGATGGTTCCTGCTTTAGTTGAAATCTACCTCCCCCCCCCATTGTTGCTGCCACAATTGTTTGGGGTGCGGGGGTTATGGTTAATAGAGCTGAAGGACCTGTCGTATACAATCATCAAGAGTAAGGATGGGCTCAGGCTTGTTTGGAAGCGGATATGCCCGAGCCCGCCAGGAAGTGAACCCTGCACTCCGCTAGTCATAGGCAGTGAGACATTTTCCCCATGCGCCATTACAGCGATCGTGGAAATGTCTCACTGCCTGTGATTAGCGCAGTGCTGGGTTTTCTTTCTGGCGGGCTCGGCATGTTCGGTTCTGAACAAGCCCGAGCCCATCCTTAATCAAGAGTGCCAACTATGCCTGGCTTTTCTACCTACCATCCACCCAATTATAGAAATTGTACTCTAATTACAACTAGACCATTTATTCATCTAGCCCTTCTTTATTGATAGATCTCAATTTACTTATGTTTTCAAAGAAGCCATGGTACAGCCGTTATGAATGGAAGAAGTCCATGACTATATATTTATACAGTATATATAATATAGTAGTTGTGCTCATTGGCTTATGTAAATGCAATTTGTGACATAGACAGGACAGTTGGGATGCTGTGCTTCTTCTCATAGGCCAAGTTGACTCCCCTCCAAATATAGCTTCTATGGTGGTGACCATAAAGTTCAGTTTAGGTGTCATCACTCCAAATGATTTTATACCAGAAGCTTTTGGGCTCATTTATTTGGCGTATTGAGGATGGGTTGTTTTGGTGCAGCAAAAATAACCTTTTACAAATTCTACTGGGGGTATGTAAACTTATGAGCAGGAATATAATTTATATAATATATATATATATATATATAAAAAACAGGTAGGTTTATTGAAGGGAATATGGGTGTGTGTATGCTAACCAAACTTGATGCTTTTTTTAACCTTAGCACTTTGTCTGTTAGCTTTTAAAGCCGTATCCCTCCAGACAAACACTCAGCACTGTATCATGAATAAATGTAAAAAAGGAGCTTAGTTTACAGGGTACAGCCATCAAAGAGAACCTCCCTCCCTCCATATTACACCTGAATAGAGGCAACGAGACTGCTGGAGGCACAAGGCTTTTCTCCCCTTCCATGGCGGAGATGAAACGTTTGTGGCGGCCGGTTGTCACCCCTGACAGTCGTATTCCAGTGTCACAGCTGAATAACCTGACAAGCATAATGTATTCATGTATTCAGGCCCAGGACACAATTCTCTGTATATTCTGACGCCCAGGAGTCAGGACACAGATTGTATTCTCATCAGTGCAGGTTCTGCAGGAAGAGTGCGCACAGAGATTCATTTAGCTGGAAGTTACAGATAATAAAAGAGGCGGAATTGTGATTCCAGACTGAGAGAAACCGAGGATAGAAGTTATTTTATCTAGGTGTAAAAATCTATCTATCTATCTATCTATCTATCTATCTATCTATCTATCTATCTATCTATCTATCTATCTTTCTATTTATCTTTCGTTCTATTATTTATCTATTAATCCCCCTCTCTTCTGTACTTATCTACAGTATTTATCTAGGTCCCTCACCTCCCTTTATTTTCATATCTATCTATCTATCTATCTATCTATCTATCTATCTATCTATCTATCTATCTATCTATTATCTATCTATCTATCTATCTATTTATCCATCTTCTGTCTTCCTTTTTATGTTCCAGCTTATCTCACTCCACCTTTCGTTCCTTCCTTCCTCTCCTTTCTTTTTTTTCTTTTCTTCTCTTCTTTCGCCTTTCCCCTTCCGTTTTTACTCCCTTCATTCTCTACCTTCTGCTTGCTTTTGTGCTCTCTATAACGTCCCTTCACCTTTCTCCCTTCCTTCCCTTATATCTTCCTTTCTTCCTCCTTTCCTTTTTCTTTTTTTTTTTCCTTTCTTTCTTTTTTGTTCTATATTTCTGTCTCCCTCCACCTCTCCTCTCCTCTTTATTTCCCTTTCTCTTTTTTGCTGCCTTCATTCGCTTCCTTTTGCTTCATTTTGTCCTCCCTATAACTTCCCTTCACCTTTCTCCCTTCCTTCCTTCCTTTCCCTTTTTCTCTTTTTTTTATCTTTTTATCTTTACCTTTTCTATACATCCGCCTCCTTCCACCTTTCGTTCATTCCTTCCTCTCCTCTCCTTTCTTTTTTTCTTTTCTTCTCTTCTTTCGCCTTTCCCCTTCCTTTTTTGCTCCCCTCATTCTCTTCCTTCTGCTCACTTTTGTCCTCTTTATAACTTCTCTTCATCTCTCTCCCTTCCTTCCTTTATATCTTCCTTTCTTCCTCCTTTGCTTTTTTCTTTTCTTTACTTTTTTTTTTCCTTTTTTTTTTTGTTCTATATTTCTGTCTCCCTCCACCTCTCCTCTCCTCTTTATTTCCCTTCCTCCTTCCTTTTTTGCTGCCTTCATTTGCTTTCTTTTGCTTCCTTTTGTCCTCTCTATAACTTCCCTTCACCTTTTTCCCTTCCTTCCTTTCCTTTTTTCTCTTTTCTTTATCTTTAACTTTTCTATACATCTTCCTCCTTCCACCTTTCGTTCGTTCCTTCCTCTCCTCCCCTTTCTTTTAGTCTCTTGTATTGTTTCCTTTCCCCTTCCTTGTTTGCTCTCTTCATTCTCTTCCTTTTGTCCTCTCTATAACTTCCCTTTACCTTTCTCCCTTCCTTCCTTTTATATCTTCCTTTCTTCTTCCTTTTCTTTTCTTTTTTCTATACTTCTGTTTCCCGCCACCTTTACTTCCCTTTCTTCTTTATTTTCCTTTCCCCTTCCTTTTCTGCTCCCTTCATTCTCTTCCTTCTGCTTACTTTTTTCCTCTCTAACTTCCCTTCACCTTTCTCCCGTCCTTCCTTTATTGCTTTCTTTCTTCCTCCTTTTCTTTTCTTTTATTTTAAAGAAATTAAAATACATTTTTAATAAAAAGCCACACATAACACAGACAGTGTTAGTTTCTTTCTATACATCTGTCTTCCTTTCTTTGCTCTCCTCTATATTTTTGGCCTTCTACATTAAGGTAATGACTAAAAAAAGGAATCTATAGCCATGAAGCCTATATAGTTGTTGCTCTGATTATAACCGTCTCCGTCATAAAGCCGTGCACTTTTGGATTGTTTCCTAAACTGTTGAAGACGACATCAAACAAGCTGATTAATGATCATTGAGCAGACACTGTTTTATTCAGTGTGAGAAGCTTTGGCTGGGAGTGTTACACGGATCCCGGGAAGTGTGTGAACGCACCCGGTAATGTGTTATCCTGTGGATACCTCCAGACACCGCCAAGTGTCATCTTCTGTGGAATCTCCGAGGAGGCCTCGCGCTAACACCCAGTCAATTGATTTCCTCCTTTAAAACAACTCAGAGAAGGCTGTTAACATTTAGTAGATGGTGAATAATTTACTGTTTTCATAGTGTGTGTGTTCTGATGCACAGTCATTGCCAAATCATCCGAATTGCCAATTACAACCTGTTTATTGGGTAGAAGGTGAAGACTGTGAATTCCAACGGCCTTGGGGTAGTGCCACCATTATTTCTACCATTGTAACTTATTTGAAACAATAGCTGTGCTCATCAAACACACTAAACCGTAGTATATCCAGCAGATGATTCCTGTTATACATGTTCCTCTTATGCTTCTATCCTCTGAGAGGTGGCATCAAGAACCCCACAAGCTTAGATCTGCTTTAGGATATGTTCACACCTACAGGTGAGGCCGAGAGCTTGCACATTTCCACACATCGTGTGTAGGTCACTCCATTCATTTCAATAGGGTGCCCTAAACCCAAGAAATGTAATCAGATTCAGAACAACAGAGGAAGAACTTTAATAAAACATCAAAGTCCCCCCTTAAATGAAGGTCCCCTCTTACATTAGGGTCCTCATGTCCAAAGGACTTTGATGGGGTCCCTGATGTAAGGGGGGGCTATGATGGAGACCCTGGGACTTTGGTGGGGACTTTAATCTAAGGGGGGACACGGATGCAAGGGGGGACTCATGTGGGGAGTTTAATGTAAGGGGGGACACTGATGTAAGGGGGATGCTGATGTAAGGGGGGACTCTGGTGGGGACTTTAATGTAAGGGGGGACATGGATATAAGGGGGGACTCTTGTGGAGAATTTAATTAAAGGGGGGGGCACTGATGTAAGGAAGAATGCTGATGTAAGGGGAACTCTGATGAGGACCCTGATGTAAAAGGAAATTCTGATGGGGATCCTAATGAAAGCAGGAACTTTGATGAGGAACTTGATGTAAGGGGGAACTCTGATGAGAAAGGTGCGGACTTTTATTAATGGCTCAAGTTTATTTGGAATTCCCCCTTACATCGGGGTCTCCATCAGAGTCCCCTCTTACATCAGGAACCCTATCAGACTCCCCCATTGCTGTACATCAGGGTCACCCTCACAGTCTATTTTCACACCAGTGTCTCCATCAGGGTCCCTATCACAGTCCTTTTTCTCCATCAGGGTCCCCATCACAGTCCTTTTTTACACCAGTGTCTCCTTCAGAGTCCCACTTACATCAGGATCTCCATCGCAGTCCTCCCTTATATCAGGGTCCCCATCACAGTTCTCCCTTACCTCAGGGTCCCCATCAGACTCCCCCCTTACATCAGGGTCACCATCAGAGTTCCCTCTTACATCAGGATCCCTATCAGACTCCCCATTACTGTACATCAGGATCACCCTCACAGTCCTTTTTCACAGCAGTGTCTCCATCAGAGCCCCCATCAGAGTCTCCTCTTATATCAGAGTGCCCATTAGAGTTCCCACTTACATTAGGGCCCTCATCACAGTCCTTTGTTACACCAGTGTCTCCAACAGAGTCCCGCTTATGTCAGGATCTCCATCGCAGTCCTCCTTTACATCAGGATCACCATAAGAGTTCCCCCTTACATCAGAATCCACGTCAGACTCCCCCTTTACATCAGGGTCCCCATCAGACTCCCCCTTACATCAGGGTCCCCATCAGACTCCCCCCTTACATAAGGGTCCCCATCAGAATCCCCCCTTACATCAGGGTCCCCAAGACAGTACACTCCTTATATCAGGGTCCCCAATGGAGTCCCTTTTTACATTAAAGTCCCCATCAAACCTGCTGTGGTGACTGTAGGAATGGGTGGAGTAGAGACCAACTGATCTGAATCCTCAGTCATTGAGTCTGAGGATCTGCCACTGACCCTATCTGTGGGCTGAATAAAATCTTGTAGCGGGCAGGTTGTGGTCCGTGGGCCACAGTTTGGAGATCCCTGCTTCATGACATGTTATGTGAATGCAAATTTAGGTTTTTATTATAACATTTAGCAGAAAGTTATTTTTGTTAGAACATGATCACATTTTTATATATACATGACCAATACACTTACACAGAAAGAGAGGAGCAGTGAAGCACAGTCACTATATAGTACTGAGCAGGAAGTAGACACTGCCTATGTAATGGATAAATATGGCTGCCGCCACGTACAGTTGTGTTCAAAATTATTCAACCCCCACTGAAATTGATTGTTTTGGTCGGTTTGACATTGATTATGATCATTCAGTCATCCTGCTTACAATTAAATCAAAGAGGCACGTGTAGGTCAGACAAATATAACATAACATTTATAATGAAATAACCACAAATGTCTTTTCTGAGCTCACATCATTATCAGTTTTATTCAACCCCCAAGTGACATTCAATCTTAGTACTTAGTACAACATCCTTTTACAGTTATAACAGCTTTTAAACGTGAAGCATAGCTTGACACAAGTGTCTTGCAGCGATCTACGGGTATCTTCGCCCATTCATCATGGGCAAAAGCCTCCAGTTCAGTCACATTCTTAGGCTTGCGCACTGCAACTGCTTTCTTTAAGTCCCACCAGAGGTTCTCAATCGGATTTAAGTCTGGTGCCTGCGATGGCCACTTCAAAATGTTCCAGCCT
>BLSH010217808.1:73356-96652 GCA_018402905.1 Glandirana rugosa
GTAAGGGGGGCTGACGAATTTCGCCTCAAGGTGGGTCTTTTAAAAAGAAAAAAAAACCGTAGGTGAGAAAATTATGATTTATCTACATTGGAAAATTATTATTTATTACTCATGACGCGACTTTAATTTAAGTCACTTACTTGAATTTATATTTATATATATATACTATGTATTTAACATGATATATTTGGTTTTTCATAATGTTACGTTTTCATCAATGTTACGTTTTTATGTTTTTATTGTCGACGACGAAACAAGTTTAGTTTAGTATATTTTTTAGTGTGAGGATATCAGGTCACAATCCGTCGCGAATGTTTTTATCACTTTTATTTCACGGTCACGACTTGTTATTTCAAGAATTCCACGTATATATCGTTTCTTTTAGAAGATGAAATTAGAAGGTGGAATTAAGTGGTGCACGACTCATTGTAATACTTTTTGGTTTATATAGTACAATTTATGTATCATATATATATATTTATATTTAAGTTCATTCACTGAATTTAATTTCAGCGCAGTACTCATTATTTATTATTAAAAGGTTACATCTATTTAGTATTAAAAGAGTGGATGCCAAAAAAAAAGAAAAATTTTCTGGGTGGAACTCCGCTTTAAGCAGTCGGGGGGAATGTACAGTATATGTAGTGCTTAATACACTATGCTATACATTACAGTGACTTATTCAAACAAATCAACAGGTATAGACATATCAGAATTAATTCACCACATCCCTAGCCACAAAGGCTGCACAAAACCTAAACTGCACAAAAACAAAAGAATTCCCCACATTGGGGACCAAAGAGGCTTAAAAAATGACACTAACTCGAGGGTAATTATGTACAAAAAAGTGGTTCATTTTATTTTCGAAGCTCAAATGCTAAAATACATATAAAAATGCAACAATAGGAAATATGATTCCCTGGTATAGGATACACCACCGTGAACCAGTTGGGAGCATGTTATACACAGCACAGCCTCCAGAATGCAGCGTTCAAGACTATGGAACAGGCAAAACACACTAAACACAATAGTCCACAGTACGGAACAAACAAAAATACACAGATTTTGAAAAGGCCTGCAGTATGTGATATATACCACAACGTTTGGTGGTTGAGATTATGCAACATGCAGCACAGTGTCTAGAACCAGTAATCTAGAGTATATAATATACAGCATGGCTTACAGAATAGAGTCACATGCAACACAGCATTTAAAGGCCCCATTACACTGATGTCAGTATGAATGCCCTTTTTTCATTGGTGGTCTGTGAAAATGCCCTCTTACATTGGTGGTCAGTGGAAAAGTGTCCCTCTGCATTGGTGATCAGTGGAAAAGTGCTCTGTTGCATTGGTGGTAGGTGGTGAAGGGCCTTGTTACATTTGTGGTTAGTGGAGAAGTGCCCTGTTACATTGTTGGTCAGTAGAGAAATGTCTTGTTACATTAGTGGTCAGGGAAAAAGTGCCCCACTACATTGGTTGTCAGTAAATGGGTGGGGGGTCCTTTTACGTTGGTGATCAGAGAAGTGCTCACTTCCATTGATGGTCAGTTAAGAAGTGCCCTGTTACCTTTGTGGTCAGTGGAGAAGTACCCCCCTTTACAATGGTGGTCAGTGGAGAAGTGCCCCCTTACACTAGTTTTCAATGGAGAAGTTCCCTGTTACATTAGTGGTCAGTGGAGAAATGCTCTGCTACATTGGTGGAGACAACAAAGTGCTCTTTGTAAGTGCGCCTATACAATGGTGGACAAGAGTATGTCCATAGTAAGTAAAATAGTAATAGTAAGTGTCCATTTAGATAATGGGCCAGTGGCGGGAAGCTGTTGTTGGTGGTTAATTTCCTGACACTGGACCCTTGCCTGGTTCTGCCAAGTGATATGTAGTACCCTCTAGTGTGCTAGATGTACATAGGTTTGTAGTGTAGGAAAATTGCCTGGGTTGAATCTGGTCACGGTTGAGTGACTCAGGGAGGCTGGATTACTCAGCAAGCAGCCTCTCCGGTGCCTCCTCTTGCCTTCTGGAACCTTTGAGAAGCTTCCAGATGTAGTGGGCAGAAGCTAGGAGGAGCTGTTTGACATATTTTTGAGGGTCCCAGCAAATGGGCTGGCAGGGGGCAGGTCACCTCATAAATAGGCATGAGTCATGCCAGCAGGGGCATTCGAGAGGAAGATGGAGAGCTGAGGAGGCTGTCAGTGGCCTTTGAGGGTGTCCCCTAGTCTGGGGGGGTGACCTCAGGCCTTAGGGCTTGGGTGCTGGAAGCATCCCCCACAACACACAGAGGAACCCCTTCCTGGAGACACAGGAGCAATGAGAGGACATTGAGAGCAGGTCAGCACGTCAAGGATGTCTCCTGAGAAGTCAGCCGGCTGGGCTGGTGAGTGATCAGTTTGGGAGAAGTTAGCCTGGAGGGCTAGTGAAAGGGGCATCTGCAGTCAGGAGGGTTGGCAATGCCTGAAGAGGTGGTGTTGGGATCAGAAGCCACAGGAATGAAAGCTGGACACTGATTTTTCGTTGCTACACATTTAAAGGGGCTTCAGGTTCTTGCCTACTGGCTGTTGCTATAATCTGACTGAGTGCTTTGTCAGATTCACAAACAGTGTGCCAGTTTGAGTTCTGCAAGCAAGTGTGCTGGAAGAAGCGAGGAATGTATATTGATGTAAAAATAGGAGAAGTTGTCCCTGAAGTTTTTGGAAGTCAAGTGAGCATCCCATAATTTTCCCAATTCCTGTCCAAGTTTATAACCCTCAAAAAACCCAAAGCACTGGACTGTTTTCTGATTTTGAAGTGACTGTGAAAATTTGATGTGCCTGGCTGTGCAGGGTAGGGGATCCTATTCTATTTGCGTTTTTTAGGGGGTGCTCTACAGATCTCCAAAATGAAACACATATGTCTCTGATGCGCTGTGTGATGGTCCAGGAGTGACTGTCACTTTCATCTAGGTGTAACTGGGTGGGTGGTGCACGGCCTGCTGCCCCTGTCGACTTGGGGAAGTCTGGATTACTGAAACATGAAAAAATGACACGGAAGGCGCGTGGCCTGGCGCATTATCCTTGGTAAGGTTGTTTTTATTAAGTGACAGAAGTAAAAACATAGCCACATGTATACAAAAGTTTAAAACTCACTCAAGTCAATCCAGAGGAGACCACCCGTGTCTCGGGTGGCTGGCAGTGGTGTGAATGGCTATGTGAATGGCATTCACACCACTGCCAGCCACCTGGGACACGGGTGGTCTCCTCTGGATTGACATGAGTGAATTTGAAAGTTTTCTATACATGTGAGTACGTTTTTACTTCTGTCACTTAATAAAAACAAGCTTACCAAGGATAATGCGCCAGGCCACGCGCCTTCCGTGTCATTTTTCATGGTGCGCTACAGATGTTTGCACTAGTTCTAGAACTATACAGCCACCATGGTAGAGCGGACTGATTCTTCCTTAAATAAAGCTTGCTGCTTAAAGATCAGTAGCATCAAGGTGAAATTTACACATGTAAATAAGGAGGGATAAAAGGGAACTTCTGTTATTTTCTCTCTTTGGAAAAGCCATGCTCCCTGGAATCCTTTTCAAATATTAAATTTTTATTTGTAAAAACACATTTTTATTTATAAAATAATAAAAATATAAAAAAACTGTTAAAAACGTGCTTAAAAAATATATATAAAAATGAACCCAAAACCATTAAAGTTTACTGTGAAGGACTAAGCTGCTCAGAACTTGCTGACCACAATGCAGATGGTCGCTGTGTGCATTTCTCCTCAAGTTTTAGTCCTGGGGAACTGGGTCCAGTGTTATGTGCTTTGTCTGATTACACCCAACAATACACATTCACCATATAAACCTAACACGTGATTGCTGTATATATTTTACATTGACGTTGTGTGGGATTGATTAACGGGGAGATGACAAGATGCACGTAGAACCCTCGATCAGGCGGTATATGCGCTAAATAATTCCATTTAGCCCTGTCATTATTAAAAATTGGAGCGCACAATAAAATTTATAGAATGTGATTAGTTCTGAATGTTTTCCTCACCCTTTAGATGACTGATGTACAGTAGATCCACATTGAATTGCCTGAATCAGAAGACTGTGGTTCTGTTTCCATGAAGGTCAAAGCAACAAGTTCACTTTAATGGTGCCCCCAACTTGCTGCCCCTTACTTACATTTCCTTTGCTCTGTTAAGGCACAAGGAATAAAGAAACTGTCCTGATACTTCTGGGTATTGGGGACATATGACTTACCCCCTACTGCCCATGTTAGGCTGTAACTCTACCCTCATGTGATGGCACTGGGTGTCTTCAGAGGCAAATTGCCAAACACCATGGTGTTTTCTCTTTGCACCTCAAATGCAGTAATGGGGTCCTGAAAGGAGAAGTACAGTATCTCACAAAAGTGAGTATACCTCTAACATTTATGTAAATATTTTATTATATGTTTTCATGTGATAACACTTAAGAAATGACACTTTGCTACAATGTAAAGTAGTGAGTGTACAGCTTGTATAACAGTGTAAATTTGCTGTTTCCTCAAAATAACTCAACACATAGCCATTAATGTTTAAACCGCTGGCAACAAAAGTGAGTACACCCCTAAGTGAAATTTTCACCCAACTAGTCTTTCCCTCCATGTGACTCATTAGTGTTACAAGGTCTCAGGTGTGAATGGGGAGCGGGTGTGTTAAATTTGGTGTTGTCACTCTCACTCTCTCATACTGGTCACTGGAAGTTCAGTATGGCACCTCATGACAAAGAACTCTCTAAGAATCTGAAAAAAAGAATTGTTGCTCTACATAAAGATGGCCTAGGCTATAAGAAGATTGCCAAGACCCTGAAACTGAGCTGCAGCTCGATGGCCAAGACCATACATCGGTTTAACAGGACAGGTTCCACTCAGAACAGTGCCTCACCATGGTCGACCAAAGAAGTTGAGTGCTGTGCTCAGCATCATATCCAGAGGTTGTCTTTTGGAAATAGACATTGCTGCAGAGGTTGAAGGGGTTGGGGGGGGGGGGGGGGCACACTGCATCAACTTGGTCTGCATGGCTGTCATCCCAGAAGGAAGCCTCTTCTAAAGATGATGCACAAGAAAGCAAGACAAGCAGACTAAGGACATGGATTACTGGAACCATGTCCTGTGGTCTAATGAGACCAGGATAAACTTATTTGGTTCAGATGGTGTCAAGCGTGTGTGGCGGCAACCAGGTGAGGAGTACAAAGACAAATGTGTCTTGCCTACAGTCAAGCATGGTGGTGGGAGTGTCATAGTCTGGGGCTGCATGAGTGCTGGGGAGCTACAGTTTATTGAGGGAACCATGAATGCCAACATGTACTGTGACATCCTGAAGCAGAGCATGATCCCCTCTGGGCCGCAGGGCAGTATTCCAACATGATAACGACCCCAAACACACCTCCTAGACAACAACTGCCTTGCTAAAGTAGCTGAGGGTAAAGGTGATGGACTGGCCAAGCATGTCTCCAGACCTAAACCCTATTGAGCATCTGTGGGACATCCTCAAACGTAAGGTGGAGGAGCGCAAGGTCTCTAACATCCACCAGCTCCGTGATGTTGTAATGGAGAAGTGGAAGAGGACTCCAGTGACAACCTGTGAAGCTCTGGTGAACTCCATGTCCAAGAGGGCTAAGGCAGTGCTGGAAAATAATGGTGGCCACAAAAAATATTGACACTTTGGGACCAATATGGACGTTTTCACTTAGGGGTGTACTCACTTTTGTTGCCAGCGGTTTAGACATTAATGGCTGTGTGTTGAGTTATTTTGAGAGGACAGCAAATTTACACTGTTATACAAGCTGTACACTCACTACTTTACATTGTAGCAAAGTGTCATTTCTTCAGTGTTGTCACATGAAAAGATAGAATATAATATTTACAAAATGTGAGGGGTGTACTTACTTTTATGAGATACTTTATGTGAAGGCGCCTACAAAAGAAGAAAGCAAATATTTACCTCTACTGCTGCCCAATCTCCCAAACGGCGCTCAGTTCAAGAGGAAGTCCACTGAGAATCCAACACTTTTGCCAGTGTCCATCTCCTTGGTTCTCCACTTCAGTTAGTGGTTCATTCTTCTGACCCCCATGTCACTGTTGTGTCCTTTTGTGGGTACTTTTTTGAACCCCTCTACCATGCTGACAGATAGGACGTGTTTCCGCTAAGCAATCATGATAAATGGATGAGGTGGCTGTGCAATCTACGTAGGGCTTTTTGGATTTAGAGAAATGGTGTGTGCAGTCATGCTTCATGTCACTCTCTAAATATTGCTGTAATATGTAACATGGTCTAAATAGTGGAGTTAGAATTTAAGAAGTTATAGGGGGTTAAAGGTCAACTAAGGATTTAGGTTAAGTTTTGGCACTTGGTTGAGGAGAGAGTTAAGTGGTAGGGTCAGCCTTAGGTCAAGGGTAGAGGTCAGGCAGTGTGGAGGTGCATGTGGCTGGTTCTGGAAACCAATGCACCAGTCTAGAGGTGCCATCACATACAGTAGTTCTATTTACTCCCAGAACCTTACAAGCCAGGTGCTCATTATGTTGCAGCATCATTGTGCAGCTCTACTGTTACCTGTTTCTTTTTCCTGAATATTAGACACAATTATATTGATGATCAGCTGGGAAAAAACAGACTAAAAACATTACATAAGACCCACCCCCGAGCAGCATGTATTCTAAATTCAGAACCCCAGCAATGCAAAGTTGCCGCGCTAGCCGTTACTTAGCTGAGCTACATACTGATACCATACAAGTACATGGAAACTGAGAAAGAGCGTTTTACAACTACTAACAGCAGTCGACTATTGACTGACTCAAAACATCACATAAGACCCGCCCCAGAGGAGCATGTATTCTAAATCCATATGCATGCCCATAAACGTTCAGTAAGGCTTATGCAGGTGACAGACCATTTTGTGGAAATGGGAATATGTAAAGTGAAGGGTTCAGAAAATGAACTCCCAGTGACCATGTGTGATGATGTATGGATTCTTACTGGAATTGGTAGGGTAATGGAGTCTGATTTTATATAGGCTTCTCCCATGGATACTGTGAGGAGCTGAGAAGGCCGGTAAGGGCGTTCCTTGAGCCAGTGAACAAAATTGCTTGCACATGATCCGATTTAAGCTCTTTCAGAAAACACTGCATTTACACACATTTACTGAACCATACAAACTGGGTGCTCATTATATTGCAGCATCATTGTGCAGCTCTGCTGTTAAAGTGAAACTGTTGCTTTTTCCTGAATATTAGATTTAATTATACTGATGATGAGCAGCTTGGGAAAAACTGACTCAAAATATTACACAAGTCCCACCCCAGAGGAGCATATATTCTAAATCCATACAATCTATTTACCCCAATAATCCTACAAACTGGATGTTCATTATGTTGTGGCATGAATGTGCAGCTCTGCTGTTAAAGTGAACCTGTTGCTTTTTTCCTAATTATTAGAAACAATTATACTGATGAGCAGCTTGGAAAAATCACTCAAAATATTACATAAGACCTGCCCCAGAGGAGAATGTATTCTAAATCCATATGCATGCCCATAAACATCTAGTAAGGCCCATGTAGGTGACAAACCTTTTTGTGAAAACAGGAAATAGGTGAAGTGAAGGGTTCAGGAAATGAACTCCCAGTGACCCTATGAGATGATGCGTGAATTCTTGCTGCAGTAGATTGCAGAGGAATTGGTAGGGTAATGGAGTCTGATTTTAATATGGGCTTCTCCTATGGATACTGCGAGGAGCTGAGAGTTATACTTATCCTGCTCTTGCTTCAGCGCATGTTGGGGTAGCATTATAGGGAAGGGTGTTGTTTGAACCAGTGAACAAACTTGCCTGCACATGATCCGATTTAAGCTGTTTCAGAAAGCAAGTCTGCAGATACAGAAATGATAAGTCTAATCCGGAACATGGTTCTATTTACTCCCAGAGCCCTACAAACCGGGTGCCCAATATGTTGCAGCATCAATGTGCAGCTCTGCTGTTAAAGTGAACCTGTTGCTTTTTTTCCTGAATATTAGACACAATTATAACGATGAGCAGCTTGGAAAAAACAGACTCAAAATATTACACAAGTCCCGCCCCAGAGGAGCATATATTCTAAATCTAAATGCACACCCATAAACATCTAGGTGATAAACCTTTTTGTGGAAATTGGGGGCACCTAAAAGGACTCCTACAAAGTGGGAAACTCACTATAAATAGTATCTCTGGTGGAAATAGATTACAGAACCCCAGCAATGCAAAGCTGCCGCGCTAGATACTACCTAGCTGAGCTGCATACCGATACCATGCAAGCGCACGGAGGCCCGAGAAAGAGCCAATTAACGTCTTACAACTACTAACAGCAGCCGGCGCGATCATACGAATAGCTGATGTTTTTCCTTTCACTCTGATGAATGGTTCTGCTAATCCTCATTACAATACGCAGAGCTTCAAACGGTGGGAAAAAAAATTGCAGCGTTTCCACCTTGATTATGTGTAATGTCTCAAATATGCACGCAGTAACATTATTACGCTGTGTCTAGATCCAGCCTCATGTTTTAAAAATACTACAAAAAGAAAGTCATGAGCATGTTACATCAAAATAACGGGCGATTTTCAAGCTTTTTCTTTTCCTGTTGCCTGAGAATTTGTGGTGCGTTGTCGCCATCTGCTGGCGTTTTAAGGATTAAACTGGTTGGTTTTTTGTCATTTTGCTAACTGGCCTGTCCACTTTAAAACTGATATTTCAGTGTTTGGTAGATGCAAGAGTCTGGGGTCTCCAAACATTTCAGTATGAGAGCCAAATCGTATATTTTATAAATATTTATTGGCTGAAAAAAATCTATTTAATACAGGAATGAATACAATTTAAATGAAAGGATCCTTTTTTTTAATTGTCATGATATGAATTAAAAGACAGAGGAAGAACTTCAGTAAAACAAAGCAAAAAATTCCAAATAAACTTGAGCCAATAATTTGAGCTCCTTTCTCATCAGAGTCCCCCTTACATCAGGGTCCCCATCAAAGTCCTCCCTTTTATTAGGGTCCCCATAAGTCACCCTTTACATCAGGGTCCCCATTAGTGTCCCTCCTTACATTAGGGTCCTCACCAGAGACCCCCTTACATCAGGGTCCCCATCCAAGCCCCTTCTTTCATTGGGGTCCCCATCAGATTCCCCCTTTACATCAGGGTCCCCATCAGTGTCCCGCCTTACATTAGAGTCCCAACCAGAGTCCCCCCTTACATCAGGGTCCCTATCCGAGTCCCTTCTTTCATTAGGGTACCCATCAGAGCCCCCCTTTACATCAGGGTCCCCATCAGTGTCCCGCCTTACATTAGAGTCCCCACCAGAGTCACATCAGGGTCCCTATCCAAGTCCCTTCTTTCATTGGGGTCCTCATTAGAGCCCCCTTACATCAGGGTCCCATCAGTATGTCTCCTAACATTAGATCCCCTCTCTATTTAATAGTCCCCTATTACATCAGTGTCCCCATTACTTCAGGGTCCCCTTCAGAGTCCCCCTTTACATGAGAGTTCCCCCCTAACATCAGTGTCCCCCTATACTTCAGGGTCCCCATCAGATTTCCCACTTATTTTGTTGTCCCCATCAGAGCCCCCCTTACATCAGAGTCCCCCCCCCTTACATCAGAGTCCATATTAGTGTCCTACCTTACAGAGTCCCCGTCAGAGACCCCCTTACATCAGGGTCCCCATCAGAGTCCCTCCTTATTTGGGGTGCCCATCAGTTCCCCCCGTACATTAGCATCCCCACAAAAGCCCCTCCCCTTATATCAGGGTCCCATCAATGTCTCCCCTAACATCAGATCCTCTTTTTACTTCAGGGTCCCCATAAGAGTCCCCGCTTGCATGAGAGTCCCCCCTAACATCAGAACCCCCTCACCCTATACTTCAGGGTCCCCATCAGAGTCCCCCCTTACATGAAAGTCCCCCTTTATTTCAAGGTCCCCATTAGAGTCCCCCTTTACATTAGGGTTCCCATTAGATTAGAGGATTAGAGCCCTCACATACTGTTGGGGGGGAGAGAAGCAGAGACTGTGCATATCAGTTGTTGGGGGGGGGGGGGCAGAAGCAGTGCACAGCAGCTGTGAGACAGATAAAACCTTGTGGTGAGTCGCAAGTGGCTATAACCCGAAATACTATTTTGGGTGGAGCCACCGTTAATATGGTGGCACAATATATTGTGATATTTTACCATAAAAAGCCTCATTGTTATCAATAATGAAATATTCTTTTTTTTTTTTGTCATACTTTGCCCTATTTTGCAATAAACCTAACTCCACTTTTGTTGAGGAAAAAAAACATTCCCCCCGGGTGATCTCTGTACATTGCAAGGATTATAACAAACTATATTGCACATTCCTACCTTTTGTTATTCTGTGTGTTTGTCTGTGCCTCTGTGCTGAGTGGGTCTAATGGGAGTGGTTTCATAATTAACTATCAGGTGTGCAACTGCAGAGCATTAATGAGGAAATCTGCTGGGCCTGCATCCCTTTAGACGTATTCCTATTGGAAGTATCTCACCAAAAATTACATTTTTGTTGCAGGGGATGCCTGAAATCTGACTTGTATCTTAGGCAGACTTCTGGGAAAATTGGTGAGCCAATCACACAAGCAGGAAATGATGTTTCTGGGGAGTGGTCAGTACACATTGTGTGCACAGGAAAACTCCAGGTAGCCATATTGCAATGCATTCTCAGAAAATTACAGCTGCTGAAGATTGAAAAGGAAAGGTCATGTTTAATAACATTCAATTACAATATGATCAGTGTCGCAATTATATGCGCTATATTATTTTTATCTTTATTTGCTATTTTTTTCCCCCCGCAAAAGTGGAGTTACCTTTTAACTTTGTGAGCTTTTTTTTTACCTCTTTTTAACCATTTTAGAAAAAATATTAAATGACGGATCAATCCTCCTGTGTGAGTTTAGGCAGAGCTGGAACTCTTGCTGACATTACAAAATATCAATGTTGACCTTTAATAAATGAGCTCTAACGGAGCTGACAATTTCATGTGCATATTACAATCACAAATGCACTTAATGTATAGCTAAAGGCTCCTTTTGTTGGGTTTTTTGGATCGAGTGGAGAGGGATTAGAACCCCTGTAAGTTTTTATTGCTCTCTGTGCCCTCAATAAGGAGATTCGCTCTGTCTAGTTGTCCTTGTGACTAATGACAGCCGGATTGAAAATGAGTGGTAAATGCAAAATTTTGAGTTGCCATCAGAACAGGAATAGAAGAGAATATTCCAATGTTCAGGGATTCATTGATACTGAGGGACTGGGGCGTACTAGCATGGCGAACACTCAGATCTTCAGAGACATGCCACCCTTGGTGGGCACTACTCTCTGACTACCCCCCACTCCGGGGGACATCAGGAGGCTATCTTGTACTCACTGGTTTCTCATTACTCAGAATCTCTTTTGACATATGGATTAACATGTAAATACGCCACCTGGGTTGCCTTCACCCCTGTGCCCCAGTCCCCCCCATTGGTCTGTCTTTAAGCTCTGCCTCTACATATATGATGTGCTCTGGACAGTCATTCAATTTACTCTGATCGAACTGACACTGGAACATACTGCTTATGCAGTCCTTTGCATTAAACTGTGAATGTTAATGTGCCAACTAGCTCCTATTGGGACATCATATTTTAGACCACAGGCACTGGAAATATTTCCTTTGCCTGCCACGCCGCTCCTTTTGGACTGAGGCAGGACCTTAAATAACCCGTTCATGTGGATTTGTTGCTGCCTTACTAAATAATTCTTTGTACAACACAAGGATTTTAATAAGTGACCACCTACCCCTGATGAAGATCTTATTCGAAACGCGTTGGGTCCCTCCCACCACCTGGTGGCGATGTGAGTGGTCATAAGTGTTTTTTATACAGTTGGCTTGCACTGTTTATTGTCTCATGTTCACCAATTCCACATATTGTATGTATGTCATTTTTTCATCTGTTTCGGCTCAATTGTGCCTTTTTTTACCTATGATTGATGGACCTAGTATGTTCAAGGTCCTTTGTCTATTGTAATGTGCAAATAAACCTATTATGTTTTATCTTAGTTTGTTTTTTGCTCTTGATAAATTGGTTTTCCTTTAAAGTCCCAGTGGGAGGTTTGTCCTTTTGAAAATACATTCCAATGTCTAAGGTGAGGATTTCCTCTCACTTCCTGTTGATTCTACAGTTCAGAAAGTGAAGGAAAATCTCGCTAACAAGACGCAAGCTGCAAAAAAAAAAAAAAAATCTTGTGCGGATGTTTGTCGCATTCTTTCAGCATTTTTTTATTACCTAGACCCCTAAGTGCTAAAGATGAATTTTAGGGGCTAGGTTGAAGGTTGCTACACTGCTCAAAAAAATTAAAGGAATACTTTTTAGCCCACGTTCACATTGGGCCGATTTGGAATGCGATTTGGCATGTCAAATCGCATGCCAAATCGGCAGCTATTGGCGGCAATAGCACCATCCGAATCGGTGCGGCACCGACTTTGCAGCACCGCATTGATTCCCATAAGTAGTTTCTGTACTACTTTTGGCGACTTTGGGGGCAATTTGAATAGACATCTGTACATGAATCTGCACAGATGTCTGTCAAATCGCCCACAAAGTCGGACTGCATTGCCAGTTTGAAATTGCGCAAGTTCAGCTAAACTCGCACGATTTCTAACCTGCATCAGTGTGAACCTGGGCTTAATAAGAGTATAGCATCAAGTCAATGAAACTCCTGGGATATTGATCTGGTCATGGATAGAAAGAAAGGTCCAGATAGCCGCACTCCAATTGATGCTTTTATTGATAAAGAAGGTTCATACAGTACAGCAGGGGTAGGCGACCTGCGTCCCTCCAGCTGTTGCAGAACTAAAAGTCCCATCATGCCTATGGGAGTAATTGTAACTGCCAGCCTTGCAATGCCTCATGGGAAATGTAGTTCCACAACAGTTTGAGGGCCACGGGTTGCCTACCCCTGCAGTACAGAAAGAAATTGGAAAGAATGATGATGTGTTTCTCACACCCTTCTCATGGGTGCATACTCATAGCTATAGCTTAGGTCCATACAGTACAGAAAGAAATAGGAACAAAACTGACGCATTTCACACCCTTCTCATGGGCGCTTACTCATAGCTATACCTTAGGTCCATACAGTACAGAAAGAAATAGGAACGAAACTGACGTGTTTCACACCCTTTTCATGGGTGCTTACTCATAGCTATACCTTAGGTCCATACAGTACAGAAAGAAATAGGAGCGAATGCTGACGCATTTCACACCCTTCTCATGGGTGCTTACTCATAGCTATAGCTTAGGTCCATACAGTACAGAAAGAAATAGGAACAAAATCTGACGCGTTTCACACCCTTCTCATGGGTGCTTACTCATAGCTATAGCTTAGCTTAGCTCATTCCTATTTCTTTCTGTACTGTATGGACCTTCTTTATCAATAAAAGCATCAATTGGAGTGCAGCTATCCAGACCTTTCTTTCTATCCATGTTCAGTTTGCATACTGAGCAAGCACCCACGGGGACACAGAAGGTAATTTACCAGGACCCATATCCTCTGCAAGCGGCTTTTCTCCTTCAAACACATTGATCTGGTCAGTTAAGTATCAGAGGGGATTGTTAATCAGTTTCAGCTGCTTTGGTGGTAATGAAATGAACAACAGGTGCACTAGATGGACAACAATGAGACAACCTCCAAAACAGGAATGGTTTTACAGGTGGATGCCACTTTCATATTTTTCCCCTACTCATCTTTTCTAACTGTTTTCTCACTAGTTCTGCATTTGGCTAGAGTCAGTGTCACTACTGGTAGCATGAGGCGATACTTGGACCCTATAGAGGTTGCACAGGCAGTCCAACTCCTCCAGGATGGCACATCAATACGTGCCATTGCCAGAAGGTTTGCTGTGTCTTTCAGCAGTCTTAAGAGCATGGAGGCGATGCCAGGAGACAGACAGTTAATTTAGGGAAGCTGGACAGGTCCATAAGAGGTCCTTAACCAATCAGCAGGATCATTATCTGCTCCTTTGTGCGAGGAGGAACAGGATGAGCACTGCCAGAGCCCTACAAAATGACCTCCAGCAGGCCACTGGTGTGAATGTCTCTGACCAAACAATCAGAAACAGACTTCATGAGGCCACATCCTCTAGTGGGCCCTGCACTCACTGCCTGGCACCGTGGAGTTCGATTGGCATTTGCCACTGAACACCAGAATTGGCAGGTCCACCACTGACACCCTTTGCTTTTCACAGATGAGCGGGTTCACCCTGAGCACATGTGACAGACGTGAAAGGGCCTGGAGAAGCCGTAGAGAACGCTATGCTGCCTGTAACATCGTTCAACATGACCGGTTTGGTGGTGGGTCAGTGATGGTCTGGGGAGGCATATCTATGGAGGGACGCACAGACCTCTACAGGCTAGACAATGGTACCCTGACTGCCATGAGGAATCGGGATGAAATCCTTGGACCCATTGTCAGACCCTACACTGGTGCAGTGGGTCCTGGGTTCCTCCTGGTGCATGAGAATGCCTGGCCTCATATGTCGAGAGTATGCAGCCAGTTCCTGGAGGATGAAGGAATTGACACTATTGAATGGCTCCCACGCTCACCTGACTTAAATCCAATAGAACACCTCTGGGACATTGTGGGGTTGATTTACTAAAGCTGGAGAGTGCAAAATCTGGTGCAGTTGTGCATGATAGCCAATCAGCAGCTTGTTCAATTAAGCTCTGACAAAGAAACCTGGAAGCGGATTGGTTTCTATGCAGAACTGCACCAGATTTTGCACTCTCCAGCTTTAGTAAATCAACCCCTATGTGTCGGTCCATCCAACGCCGCCAGGTTGCACCTCAGTCTGTTCAGGAGCTCAGCGATGCCTTGGTCCAGATCTGGGAGAAAATACCCTAGGACACTATCCATCGTCTCATTGGGAGCATGCCCCAACATTGTCAGGCATGCATACAAGCACATGGGGGCCATACAAACTTCGGGGTGTCTTTGAATTCAGCCCTCCGGAAGATGATAATTTTCATTTCCAGTAAACGATGTGGCATCCTTTCCTTCCTAGCACATTACCCAGTCCATACCAGTATAGATCCTAACACATTACCCAGTCCATACCAGTATAGATCCTAACACATTACTCAGTCCATACCAGTATTGATCCTAACACATTACCCAGTCCATACCAGTATAGATCCTAACACATTACCCAGTCCATACCAGTATAGATCCTAACATTACCCAGTCCATACCAGTATAGATCCTAACACATTACCCAGTCCATACCAGTATAGATCCTAACACATCACCCAGTCCATACGGGTATAGATCCTAACACATTACCCAGTCCATACCAGTATAGATCCTAACACATTACCCAGTCCATATCAGTATAGATCCTAACACATTACCCAGTCCATACCAGTATAGATCCTAACACATTACCCAGTCCATACCAGTATAGATCCTAACACATTACCCAGTCCATACCAGTATAGATCCTAACACATTACCCAGTCCATACCAGTACAGATATCCAGTATGAGATTTTCCTCATTGAGATCTGATGTGTTCCTTTAATTTTTTTGAGCAGTGTAATTTTATAACTTACTAATCATGCTAATCAGGGCTGGAACAAGGGGTGGGCAGGAAAGGCAGTTGCCCTGGGTGCAGTGAAGCAAAAGGTCAAAAAATGGACGCAGAGTGGTACACCCATTCTGTGGCATATGTTAATAGTGGGGGAGGGGGCGCAATCGCAATTCTGCATCCTTGCCCAGGGTGCTGGATGGCCCTTTTCTGGTACTGATGCTAATGCACCATGAGCTGTACGTATAATAATCTTTATTGACAGTTCCTTAGAAGTTAGAACTGAGAAGTGATTGCTGATACAGGAAGCAAAAAGAGAAAATTATAAAGTGAAGGCTTCAGGAAATGAACTCCCAGTGACCCTGTGAGATGCTGTGTGGATTCTTGAATCAGTAGGGTAATGGAGTCTGATTTTTATATAGGCTTCTGCCATGGATACTGGAAGAACCTGAGGGTTATACTCATCCTGCTCATGTCCCAGCGCATGTCGGAGCAGCATTATAGGGAAGGGTGTTGTTTGAACCAGTGAACAAACGTGCAGGCACATGATCCGATTTAGGCGCTTTTTTTAAAAGCAAAATGTCTGCAGATATAAAAACGATAAGTCTGTTGGGCAGCAGAGGTGCAACATGAATGAAAATTAGAGGTACTCAATTTAAACCCTTCCATAAACCCAGCAAGATGACCGGCCTCAATTGATACAGAGATTAAACAAATCCTCCCATAAGTTGTACCTGTTTATCTACAGCTGTCTTTCCCCTACATCCATTCAAAGTGCAGAATTTACACTGGATCTCTCAGCTCTGAAAAGCAGAGAGGAGAGCTCTGAGAACTGATTGGAGGGAAGGGACATGCCCCCCCCCCCCCCTTCACACAGCACGCAGATACAGAGCTGAGGCTGTCAATCAGCTGGAGATCCCTCCCCTGTCACCATTTTTCTTTTGCTGTCAGGAAAACTTGTCAGAAGTGACTCAAGCAGATAGCAGAGGAAGGAAGCAGCAGACAGAAATGACACTTAGTGCTCTGGACTGAGACAAGTACACACTATAGAGGCATGTGCTTTGTTCATATTTCATGTCTGAGGTTTACAACCACTTTAAAGCTCAACTCCAGTCAAACTTATTTTTCTTTTTGAAAGAGTCAGAAACTCCATCAAGTTTTTATTGCCATCCATGTCCCCTTTGGGGTGCTTTACCCTCACTTCCTGACAAGAAATGATGAGAAATCAATAATGATTTTTTTTTTCATGGTTGTAGTTTGGCTTTAAATTGGTTGTAATGCCATTTTCATATCTAGGTTGGGAATTTCCCCTGGAATAATAGATCAGGGTATATAAAAATACTCCTAAATACTTTTAATACACCCCCCCCTCCTCCCCCAATCCTTCCCAACAATGATAATCTCTGCAATAAATTTAACACGGTATACCATTTCTATTCATTTTTCCCCAATACTTTATTCATCACAAGGCAATAAGATTGAGTGACACCTTTTAGCCTGCATTCACATAGGGGCGACCCGACTTCGGTGCGACTTTGCTAGGCGACTTCAGAGCGACTTCCAGCGCGACCTCAGGCGACTTTACAACACGACTTTTACAAGGCGACTTTGCCTTGACCAATCAGAGAAGGGAGGGAGGGGGCTGCCTAAAAATAAATTCTATTCTTTTAACTGTAAAGTCGCTTCCATGTAGATGGGGATCCGACTTGGAGGCAACTTCTGTTGAATCCTATGGGCACAAGTCGGATAGAAGTCGCCTAGAAGTAGTACAGGAACCTTTTCAAAAGTCGCCTTGAAGTCGGAGCGACTTCAGTCGTGTATATTAAGACGGCTCCCATTCATTTCAATGGGATTTCAAATGTCAATCGACTTGGGGCGACTTGAGGCAACTCAAGTCGGATCGCAAGTCGCCCCTGTGTGAACGGGCACTAAGCAGAAGTATGTAGGCATAGGACACACCCCCTGCCACACCCCCATTAAAGGAGAATTGTTAAAAAAAAATGATTGTTTTTGTTTAAAGCTGTTATTCTTTTATACTGGATTTTGGAATTTACAAATACAGCAATTTAGTCATTGGATGAAAGGTTTAGCACTGGGGAACACTTTTTTGCTAGATACAAAGTGCATTTTATACATAACTACATAGATCAGACCAAAATGAGGGACAAATGAGGAGGAAAGAGGGACAGAGGGACATTGCTTTAAATCAGGGACAGTCCCTCGAAATCAGAAACGGTTGGGAGCTGCATTGAGTTTTGATGAAATTACCTGTTGATCCTGCCAGTGACTTGCTCTTGCTTGTTAGCGGTGACAACGATCATCTGCAGTATTATCTTCCCTCTGCAGCGTTGCCACCACATGTGCTTACTCTCCTGATCCGAATGACCCAGGTGGTGGGTAGGACCAGTCTACCCTGCCGTGTGATGCAATAACAGGAGGAGTCATTGTCAATCAAACTGCCCCATCAGGCTCCCAGCAGCACTACCAGACAGGGCATGTAAGAGTGTCTGATTGGCAGTAGCTCCTCCTGTCATTGCAATTCACAGGAGGCAGACTGGTCTCACCTACCACCCTCGCCATTCAGATCAAAGACGAGATGAGGCACAATTGGTGTCAGTGCTGCAGGGGGCAGGTAAACCCGCAAATTGCTGCCACTGCTAACAAGCAAGAGCAAGACACTGGCAGGATCAACAGGTACACTGCAATATATTACCAAAAGTATTGGGACACCTGTCTTTGAACACACATGAAATTTAACCACTTCACCCCCCCCGGATTTCACACTTTAGGACCAGAGCCCTTTTTGCGATTCGGCACTGCGTCGCTTTAACTGACAATTGCGCTGTCTTGCAACGTTGTACCCAAACAAAATTTGTGTCCTTTTTTTCCCACAAGTAGAGCTTTCTTTTGGTGGTATTTGATCACCGCTGCGTCATTTCTGATCGCTGCTATAAACAAAAGAAGAGCGACAATTTTGCAAAAAAAAAACAAATTTCTTACTTTTTGCTAAAATACAAATCCAAAAAAAAAAAAAAAATTTTTTTTCAACGGTTTTGGCCGATTTATATTCTTCCTCATATCTGTGATAAAAAAAAATCGCAATCGGAGTTTATTGATTGGTTTGCGCAAAGGTTGCCGCGTTTACGGATGATGAGAATTCATTTCTTGGGGTTTTTATTTATTTATTTATTTTTTTACTAGTAATGGCGACGATTTAGTGGTACTGCGATATTGCGGCGGACATGTCGGACCATTTTGACACTTTTTTGGGACCATTGGCATTTATACAGCGATCAGTGCTATAAAAATGCACTGATTACTGTGTAAATGTCATTGCCAGTGAAGGGGTTAACCTGGCGGGGGGCGCTCTAAGGGTTAACTGTGTTCCCTGGGCGTGTTCTAACTGTATTGGTGTTTGACTGGCAGGGGAAGGGGAGTGATCACAGCTTCCATATAGAGGAAGGCTGTGATCACAGCCCTTCCCCCTCTCACAGAACGGAGATCCGTGTTTACATACATGGATCTCCGTTTTTTCACTCCGGGGGGGGGGCATCGCGGGTAGCCGGCGGAGATCGAGTCCGCCGCACCCGCTCCCTGGCCCCCCTCCGGACACAGTGAGTGGGCGAGCGCGCCTCCGGCGGCGTGCGCGCGCTCACAGTGCGCGATCTGGCAGCCGCCGTCATATGACAGCGATTTGCCTAGCAGAGCCATCTTGTCACCGTCAACCTGCGGTTGGCGGTCGGCAAGTGATTAATGGGATCCCAGTCTTAGTCCATAGGATTCAATTTTGAGTTGGCCCCTATAGGCCAGTCAAGTTTCTCCACCCCAAACTCGCTCATCCATGTCTTTATGGACCTTGCTTTGTGCACTGGTGCGCAGTCCTGTTGGAACAGGAAGGGGCAATGCCCAAACTGTTCCCACTAAGTTGAGAGCATGAAATTGTCCAAAATGTCTTGGTATGCTGACGCGTTAAGAGTTCCCTGCACTGGAACTAAGGGGCCAAGCCCAACCGCTGACCATAATCCCCCCTCCACCAAATGATTTGGACCAGTGCACAAAGCAAGGTCCATAAAGACATGGATGACCGAATTTGGGGTGGAGGAACTCAACTGGCCTGACCTCAACCCAATAGAACACCTTTGGGATGAATGAGCGGAGACTGTGAGCCAGGCCTTCTCAACCAACATCAGTGCCTGACCTCACAAATGTGCTTCTGGAAGAATGGTCAGACATTCCCATAGACACTCCTAAACCTTGTGGACGGCCTTCCCAGAAGAGTTGAAGCTGTTATAGCTGCAAAGGGTTGGCCAACTCAATATTGAACCCTATGGACTAAGACTGGGGTGCCATTAAAGTTCATGTGCGTGTAAAGGCAGGCGTACCAATACTTTTGGTAATGTAGTGTATTTTCATCAAAAGACAATGATTAATAAAAACAAAAAAAGAATGGTATACCATGTTAAATAAATGTATTGTAGAGAGTATAATTTTTTTTGGGGGGGGGTAATAACAGCCACTTTAATTTAGCCTACATGGCAAGAGGCATGTTTATGCACTTGCAAGAAGCCCAACAAATGTGCAAAAAAGTGTGGTTAAAATTGCAAGAAGTTTGAACCTCAAAAAAGGTGCATGAGCTTCTTTGGCGCATTTATCATGCACAGAACAGCCCATTCAAATGAATAGCTGCCCTATGCGAGAAGTGTGACAATGCGCAAAAAAACCCGCAAATAATCAAGCCTGATGTTGCCCTACATTGGTGTAAATGAGGCCTTAGAGTTGGAAATGTTTTTTATTTTTTTTTGTGCCCGAAATTTCTTTGCTCCACCTGTCTTCGAATTTATCATCAGACAGCAGATTCAGCATCCTCTATTCTTCTGACCTGCCAAGAATAAAACAAAAATTCCAGGTCTCCCATCGCCTAATTGACCGCTCTACCAATCTTCTGTCGTTAGAAATGATATCGTCTTTGTTTTTTAGCGGCACGCCGTCATAAAAACCCCGCATTAAACTGTCTCTGTTAGGATTCAGTTCATTATACAGAGTAGTTATTAGGTATGGAGCCCGATAATACGTTATTTTATGCACGAATAGACGCTCTGCAATCTCCAGAAAAAGCCAGCGGTCTGAGAACGGCGGACGCTGCCGAGATTTACGCTGGGGATAATAAAAGGGAGAATGGAAATTTGCTCCAATAGGCTTTGGGTTAAATTGTACGAAAATGGTGATGATGCCACAAAAAAAAAAAGGAGTGGGCTAGGATTGGCGTTCCGTCGTTGGGAATTGCTGGGTAATTATCACACAAAGTCGCTTTAGCAAATGAGTCGAATTCGGTAATACAGCCCCGGAAGGATTTGCCCCCTTAACCACTTCAGCCCCGGAAGGATTTGCCCATTTTAGGACCAGAGCACTTTTTGCGATTCGGCACTGCGGCGCTTTAACTGACAATTGCGCGGTCGTGTGACGTTGTACCCAAACTAAATTTTTTTTTCCCACCAATAGAACTTTCTTTTGGTGGTACTTGATCACCTCATTTCTGATCACTGCTATAAACAAAAAAAGAGTGACAATTTTGCAACAAAAACAATATTTCTTACCTTTTGCTAAAATACAAATCCAAAAAAAAAATATAAAAAAAACATTTTTTTTCATCGGTTTTGGCCGATTTATATTCTTACTCATATTTTTGGTAAAAAAAAATCGCAATCGGCGTTTATTGATTGGTTTGCGCAAAAGTTGCCGCGTTTACGAATGATGAGAATTCATTTATGGGGTTTTTATTTTATTTTTATATTTTACTAGTAATGGCGGCGATCTGCGATTTTTAGCTTTGGATCCAGAGGCTTGGAGAGGACCCCTGTGCTGGGGATGGTGGGGGGGATTGCTCTGCCTCCAGGCAGAAGGTTCCTAAGGGAGAGTGTGCTGGGAGTGGAAAAGAGAGGAGGTTGAGAGAGGAATCCTCGTCCCTTTTATCCTCAGCCAGGCTGGCAGAGACTCCCTGGAAGCAAGAAGGACCTGATCAGCGGGACTTTCAAGGGACTGAGTGAGTAATATCTACCTTTCCACCCCCAAAGCCTAAAGGGGAGAGACAGCCAGGGGCAATACCCAGCTAGCCATCTAGGAACGACAGCTACAACCAACCGTCACCCCTGCTTGGGAAGTCCAAGTGGGAGCAGTACTGGAGGTGTTTTGCCAGTCTATCAGAAATAGTTTCCTGTGGGAACACAGTCTAGAGACTCAGTTCTGGGCATCCCTTACCACCCTAACCCTATCCAAGTAGTTTCCCCTTATAAACAACAAAACCAAAAGCCCTTGGCCTGGTTTTCTGAGTACTGCGTGCCGACCGAGAATGCTCATTGCCTGGCTGTGCAGATAAAGGGGGACCCAAAAACCAGCGGCACCTAAGGAGGTGGCGCTACACTTGTTTGCTGTTCTGTAGTTCCATGGATATTTGAAGGGTCTCCCTCTAGTGGCTGCCTGGGTATTAGACAGCATAGCCAGCATCTCTTCATGACAACTACTGAGAAAAAATCACTGTGCCACAGACAGTCTATTGTGTTTACAGTGGACCTAGCATCAGCTATTGTTTTCTTTATCCCCTTTACGACCACCCAAGACATATGTATGATGGCAAAAAGGTGGGCTTTACCGTCCACCCGCTGCACATATGTGCCGATGGGTGGGCAACGTTTATGTGCTGAAAATGAACTCAAAGATGGCTCTTGGTCCAGACTAAAGATTGGTAGCCAGCGGGACCGGCTTCTGATCATGTGACCATTATGACAGTGGTCATATGATTGCTGACCCTTCCGGCCCCCCAAGCATTCTGAACAGATGTCAGGGCTGACACATAACTGGGAAGTCCATGTAACAGCTGACAGCTTCCAGTCACATGGCAGGAGGACTGGCTCTTGATCACATGATCACTGTTACGGCCAATCACATTGATCACATAATTGGGAAGCCCATGTAACAGCCAACAGCTGACAGCTTCCAGTCCTATGGCAGGAGGAAGGGCTCTTGATCACATGATCACAGTTACGGCCAATCACATTGATCACATAATTGGGAAGCCCATGTAACAGCCAACAGCTGACAGCTTCCAGTCACATGGCAGGAGGAAGGGCTCTTGATCACATGATCACTGTGACGGCCAATCACACTGATCACATAATTGGGAAGCCCATGTAACACCTCCAGGGGGACAGACTCTTAAAGGGTCGGCGGCAAGTGGTAATCGATAAAAGGTATAACTTTTCTAAATAAATGATACTGTTGCTGTATATTGTGACACATCCAGAGAGTTACTAATAACTCCACTTCAATTTCTCTCGCCTGCCACCGTTCTGGAGATCTTTTCTTCCTGAACTCGCCCTTTTATTCTCCACAGCCATTAATAAAAGTTTAAAATAGTTTCCCAAGTTCTCCTGCAGCTCGATGTGTTACCGGGAGATTTGGCTGTCACATCTTAATGCGTATTTATCTGTTTTGGATAAAACATAAATGTGATAAACAATGCTCGCAGATTGCTATTTCCTGCATAATTAAGTTAGTTAACATAAGTAATCAATCATTCATATTGTAAATGGCAAATATTAATTCGTTATGTGACAATAATTCAAGGCAAGCCAACAGATGATTGTCAGTTATGTGAACGTATTGGGGGGGGGGGGTTGCAGTACTTAAAGAAGATCACCGCTG
>BLSH010217808.1:129298-155190 GCA_018402905.1 Glandirana rugosa
TCTGTCATGCGGCGCGAGTTACACATGTGTGTGTGCTAGGCACAGTTTTGTGTGTCTTTACACAGTGTGTTAGAATATATTGTCTAAAGGGCGTGCCTTAGCGAACTATTCTTTTGACTGTAAAAAACAAGAAATGACTTAAACTACATAAAGAACCGAAAAAGTCAAAAGAACAAGTTACACAAAACAATTTCAAAACTGTTTATGTTTCGTTCATTACTTTTATTTATGTCACGGAACGCTTTCATAAGCCGGGGGAACTTAAAACGCTGGAAAACGGTGTAAAGTCCGAAGTTTGTATTTCTATATTTTGACATTAAAAAACACTTCTTAGTTGTTGTTCACCCTGTGTTAGTACTTCACCTTGCCTTAAATAACCTATAAAGTTTGAAAAAATTGTTTATTTTTGTTGATTCTTCACAAAAAATTACAGTTTTATATCTTTATGTTTGAAGCCTGAAATGTGGCAAAAGGTCGCAAAATTCAAGGGGGCCGAATACTTTCGCAAGGCACTGTATTTATTTTCATTACTTGCTTTGTATTTGTCAAAACTTTAACAAAACACATTGAACAAGAAAACTGAAAAAGCCAAGAAATACATCAAATTCAGTAAAGAACAAAAAATGTCAGTTTTCTTATCAAGCGATTCCGTGCGGGAAATCTGTTATATAAGATTGTGTGACACATTTCTGTGTGTTTTGACACGGATCGTGTGTGTGTACACATTGAGCGCGGCGTACTGTTATGTCTTTGTGGCTTTGTTCATTCATCTCCTCTCCTGTTAATAAAGATAGCTGCGGAAATATATTTTTATACGTTGGAGGCGAAAAAAAATGGCTGTTTTTATGTCACTATTTTGTCTGCTTTACATTTTTATGAGAGGCGCTAGAATTACCCCGGCCACAGCAAAGTGTTATATGAAGAAGAGGGTTTACAGCCAGGGAGGATATATAAGACGAAGGACTGCCAGTGTGTTAAGTTGTAAAACTCGATGAGGAAAATGTGAGGTGTCGGGGGGAAAATGAGAATTATTTAAAGAGCGCTTCCGCGTCTGACTACGTTTTCAGGAATAAATGCAGTATAATGAAAATACCAATCCCACCTATATAATATTTGCTTATTTGCCCCTATTTCTTAAGGATTTCCTTTTGCTTGCTGCGGCCGAGGGTCCTTCTTACACTTTTAGTGTTAAAATATGTCAAATATTGAGTAAGAGGAGCTACTGTATATAAAGTAACAAAGTATATGTGTGCTTTCTCAACATGTACAGGAATGGACAAAGGGTAATGGGAAAAAAAGAACAGACAGGGGTGATAACCCTCCCTTCCTCTATCTGAAATGAGAAAAAGTTTTGCCTTTAATTCTACTTTAACACTAACCCTCCCTGTAATGCTCATACTAAGTCTAACACTAACCCCCTCTGTAACACTTACCCTCCCTGTGATCTTCATACTAAGTCTAACATTAACCCCCTCTGTAACACCAACCCTCCCTGTAATCTATATACTAAGTCTAACATTAACCCCCTCTGTAACACCAACCCTTCCTGTGATCTATATACTAAGTCTAACACTAACCCCCTCTGTAACACTTACCCTCCCTGTAATGCTCATACTAAGTCTAACACTAACCCCCTCTGTAACACTTACCCTCCCTGTAATCCTCATAATAAGTCTAACACTAACCCCCTCTGTAACACTTACCCTCCCTGTAATCTTCATACTAAGTCTAACACTAACCCCCTCTGTAACACTAACCCTCCCTGTAATCTTCATACTAAGTCTAACACTAACTCCCTCTGTAACACTTACCCTCCCTGTGATCTTCATACTAAGTCTAACACTAACCCCCTCTGTAACACTTACCCTCCCTGTAATCTTCATACTAAGTCTAACACTAACCCCCTCTGTAACACCAACCCTCCCTGTAATCTTCATACTAAGTTTAACACTAACCCCCACTGTAACACTAACCCTCCCTGTGATCTATATACTAAGTCTAACACTAACCCCCTCTGTAAAACTTACCCTCCCTGTGATCTTCATACTAAGTCTAACACTAACTCCCACTGTAACACTTACCCTCCCTGTAATCTTCATACTAAGTCTAACACTAGCCTCCTCTGTAACACTTACCCTCCCTGTGATCTTCATACTAAATCTAACACTAACCCCCATAACCTTCATACTATGTCTAACATTAATCCTTCCTGTAAACTGCATACTAAGTCTAAATCTAAACTTCTTTGTAACCCTAACAAACTTAAATTCCTATAAACCTAATATTAACCCTCTCTGTAACATTAGCCTTTTTTGTATCCCTATCCATTCCTATAACTCTAACACCTACCCTTCCTGTAACCCTTAAACTAATTCTAACACTAAACCTCCCTTTACCCTTTATACTACGTCTACCACTAACACTCACTGTATCCTTCATCTAAGTCTAAACCTAAACGTCTTTGCAACCCTAACAAAATAAAGTTTCCATTAACCCTAGAAATAATCCTCTCTGTAAACCTAACCCTCCCAGTAGCCCTAACACCAGCCCCTCCCGATATCCTAATTCTAACTCTAACACTAGCCCTCCCAGTAACCCCAATATTAATACTTGCTGTAACTCCAGCACTTACCCCAGCTTTCCTGTAACCCCAACACTAATCCTTCCTGTAACCCTGACACTTACCCTTCCTGTAACCCTAACACTAACCCTTCCTGTGACCCTGACACTTACCCTTCCTGTAACCCCATCACTAACCCTTCCTGTAACCCTGACACTTAACCTTCCTTTAACCCTGACACTTACCCTTCCTGTAACCCCAACACTAATTCTTCCTGTAACCCTAACACGTACCCTTCCTATAACCCTAACACTTACCCTTCTTGTAACCCTAATATTTCCTGTAACCCTAATACTTACCCTTCCTGTAACCCTATCACTTACCCTTCCTGTAACCCCAGCACTAATCCTCCCTGTAACCCTAACACTTACCCTTCCTATAACCTCAACACTTACCCTTCCTGTAACCCCAACACTAATCCTTCCTGTAACCCTATCACTTACCCTTCCTGCAATCCTGACACTTACCCTCCCTGTAACCCTAACCCTTCCTGTAACCCTAACACTAACTCCCTATATTTAAACCAAACTAATTTTTACATTATCTAAAAAGAGGAAGGGGGGGAGGGAATATTTGTGGGACTTTAAATGAGGTACATAGGGCCATGCACCTCCATCCCTAATCATGAAATGAAACAAAAAACAAAGAAGGGGGAGTTGTGGGACTTTAAATGAAGCAAGCATCTGAGATGATAGAAACAACCAAAAGGATCTGGCGAAAATGTTATTTATTGGTACTAAACATAGCAAGTAAATAAATTATTGCGATTATTCAACAGAATATACATGAGAGAATGAAGTCACATAGTTATACAGAAACATGTCAATTCATATCCTTCACTTGGAATAAAATGTATCAATTCAAATATTTACATTTAAAGCCAGACCCTATGTGCTGAAAGCAAGGTAAAATGCCCTGATAATGGTTGCTTAAAAATGGACCCGTAGGGATGGGTAATGATCTCAAAATTTGTCAGAGTATGGCGTTCATATCAAAATGTGTATCTTGATTGCATCCATATAGCTTGACGCGTTTCGTGAATTTTATCACTCTTCAGGAGCAGATGCGAGAAGTTATCTAGAAATAATAATATGGGTTAGGGAGGGTCTAACAATGGGGGCACTGCAAGTTGGAAATGCCACAACCCCTCCATACTTAGAATTCACCCAAGTGTCCAGTGTGCTGGACCTTTCCTCTGCCGGGAACCTCTATACTGGACCAATCTTCGCGTGCCAGAAGATGCCAGTCCCGATGTCCCGGTGCCGGAATCTCCTACACTTAAATAATATACAATGCCAAGTCTGTAGGGCGAGAACGTCATATGATCTTGAAGTCCAATGAAAATGATATCCATTTCGCAGTCTGCATTGGTTACTGAAAAATGTTTACCAAACAGGGTGTTAGGATACAGGTTTGAGGCCGAGATGTTAGAGGGCTTCCCTTGCGGCTACCCTGGGGATGAGACAGGGGAGCTGTGTCCAAAGAAGCACGGGTTGCCAGTAGGATATCCCAGGAGACTTGGAAGCAGGTAGTCACGGGAACAGCTGGTAGATGCTGGCGTGCTTATGACTCCGTGGGGAGTCAGCTGGAGACAAGGTCAGGAGTCAAGCCGGGGTCATACACGGTTAGGCAGTCCATACACCGGAAGAGGTAGCCGGAGCGGTGCCGGGTCGCAGGGTAGGCAGGATCAGCAGCGGAACAAGCCAGGAGAGTAGTCAAAGAAGCAAGCTGAGGGTCAGGACTGGAGAGCAGATACAAGGTCAGGACAAGCCGGGTCAGATAATCAGGAGATCAATCAAGATAACAGGAACACAGGAATCACAGGGGAGCTGAGAGATAATCCAGCAAAGTACTCTTGTCAGTGGCAGGTTTAAATAGCCCAGAGGGCGCCAAAGTGCTTGCTACTGTGCATCTGCGTGCGCCCATCGCGTCCCTGCGCATCAGTGTACATTCATTTGTGCGCGTCGGCGCGTGCCCGCTCATACAGGCGGCCAGACGCGTCCATGTTGGAAATGGGCAGCAGGTGCCGTCCTGGGTCTATTTCCCTGACACAGGGGGAAAAAATTAACAAAAAATATTTTTGTTATTGCCTTAATATTTTTTTTTTCACCTTCTTTGGAAACTTTTAGAAAAATAAATTCAGGATCATAAAGGCCTGTTCTCCATAAAATGTGCAACAAAAGATCAGATTTACAACCAATAGTTGTGGGAGGTTTTATGAGTTGTACATTTCAGACAAACCAGAATTAAAAACATTTGCCAGAAATACAGCCTTCCCTCGGTGCCAGTTATTTATTTTCCGAATCATCAAGAACAACTCATTGGAATTCTTTGAGATACCAAAATGCTTTCCATTTTACTACTTTCCGCTGTCACCGTTCAATAATCTACAACATATTCCCAAAAATTGAATAGCAGATTCATGGTGATTATTCCGCAGTATCCCACCGCGGAGACAAAGCTGCGGGCACTGGGAGATTTATTGCCGGTAATTGATATCTCCCTGCTGAGCGCTCCCTTAGCTTCGGGAGCATTCGCTGCTAAGAGCCTACGATCCATTCTTCCGAGGGTAAAGTTGAATAAACTTCAGTCAACACTTTTGCTTTGATTCAGAAAGGATGTCCTTAGTAAAAATCGATAGTCAAAGAAAAGTTGTTTTGATTTTTAAAGCCCAATTGAACTTTCAGTTTAAATCCTTGAAATACATTCCAGGTGTGGCAAAGCAAAAGATGTGCCAAGTCCTACACTTCATTTTCTTTACAAAGCAGACACAACATGGGTAAAGAAGCCTGTCCTCTGCCAGCATGCTGCAGAAGACTTCTACTTACTGCATGCAAGCAGTGGTCTCTTTGCAGAGGTCTGACACTCTTCCTGCCTTCTGCTATAGACCTTCACTTTCTGTAGAGAAACATTCTGCAGAGGACCTCTACTTTCTGTGTGTAAGCAGTTCTCCCTCTGCAGAGGTCTGACATTCTTCCCCCATTCTACAGAAGACCTCTACTTTCCGTGTGTAAGCAGTGCTCCCTCTGCAGAGGCCTGACATTCTTCCTCCATTCTACATAAGACCTCTATTTCTGTGTGTAAGCAGTGCTTCCTCTGCAGAGGTCTGACATTCTTCCCCCATTCTACAGAAGATCTCTACTCTCCGTGTGTAAGAAGTGCTCCCTCTGCAGAGGTCTGACATTCTTTCCCCATTCTACAGAAGACCTCTACTTTCTGTGTGTAAGCAGTGCTCCCTCTGCAGAGGCCTGACATTCTTCCTCCATTCTACATAAGACCTCTATTTCTGTGTGTAAGCAGTGCTTCCTCTGCAGAGGTCTGACATTCTTCCCCCATTCTACAGAAGATCTCTACTCTCCGTGTGTAAGAAGTGCTCCCTCTGCAGAGGTCTGACATTCTTTCCCCATTCTACAGAAGACCTCTACTTTCTGTGTGTAAGCAGTGCTCCCTCTGCAGAGGCCTGACATTCTTCCTCCATTCTACATAAGACCTCTATTTCTGTGTGTAAGCAGTGCTTCCTCTGCAGAGGTCTGACATTCTTCCCCCATTCTACAGAAGACCTCTACTTTCCGTGTGTAAGCAGTGCTCCCTCTGCAGAGGTCTGACATTCTTCCTCCATTCTACAGAAGACCTCTATTTCTGTGTGTAAGCAGTGCTCCCTCTGCAGAGGTCTGACATTCTTCCTCCATTCTACAGAAGACCTCTACTTTCTGTGTGTAAGCAGTGCTCCCTCTGCAGAGGTCTGACATTCTTCCCCCATTCTACAGAAGACCTCTACTTTCTGTAGAGAAGCATGCTGCATAAGAACTCTACTTTCTATGTGCAAACAGTGGTCCCTCTGCAGAGGGCAGACTGACATGTCCTGCATTCTGTAGAAGACCACTACTTTGTGTAGAGAAGCATTCTGCAGAATACATCTACTTTCTGTGTGCAAACAGTGGTCCCTCTGCAGAGGTTTGACACCTCCTGTATTCTGCAGAATACCTCTACTACTGTGTGCAAGCAGTTGTCCCTCTGCAGAGGTCAGTCACTCTTCCTGCATTCTGCAAAATACCTCTACTTTGTGCAGAGAAACATACTGCAGAAGACCTCTACTTTCTGTAAAGAAACATTCCGTGGCAGTACTCTACTTTCTGTGTGCAAGCAGTGGTCCCTCTGCAGAGGTCTAACAATTTTCCTGCATTCTACAGAAGACCTCTTCTTTTTGTGTGCAAACAGTGGTCCCTATGCAGAGGCCTGACAGTTCCTGCATTCTACAGAAGGCCTCCACTTTCTGTATGCAAGCGGCGATCCCTTTGCAGAGGTCTGACACTCTTCCTGCATTCTGCAAAAGACCTCTACTTTGTGTAGAGAAGCATTCTGCAGAAGACCTCTACGTTCTATGTGCAAACAGTGGTCCCTCTGCAGAGTGTGACACTTCCTGCATTCTGCAGAAGACCTCTACTTTCTATGTGCAAACAGTGGTCCCTCTGCAGAGTGTGACACTTCCTGCATTCTGCAGAAGACCTCTACTTTCTGTGTGCAAGCAGTGGTCCCCCTGCAGATGCCAGCCACTCTTTCTGCACTCTGCAGAAGACTTCCACTTTCTGTAGAGAAACATTTTGCAGAGGACCTCTACTTTCTGTGTGCAAGCAGTGGTCCCTCTGCAGAGGTCTGACACTCTTCCAGCATTCTACAAAAGACCTCTACTTTCTGTGTGCAAGCAGTGGTCCCTCTGAAGAGGTCAGAAAATTTTCCTGCAGAAGACCTCTACTTTCTGTGTTCAAGTGGAAGTCCCTCTGCAGAGGTCTGACTTTCCTTCTGCATTCAGCAAAATGCGTACTACCTGATGATTGGGATACTAAAGGTTTGTTTTTAAAAAAACAAATAACAAACATTGTCATACTTACCTGCTCTGTGCAAGGGTTTTGCACAGAGGTGCCCCGATCCTCCTTTTGTGGGGTCCCCCGGCAGCGCTCCTGGCTCCTCCTCCTCATCGGGTGCCCCCACTTCTAATGGGGGCACTCATGGGGGCGCGTCCCCCTGTCCTGCTGCTGCATCCATTGACACAGACAGCAGGACTCAGCCCCGCCACCGCTTCATTGGATTTGATTGACAGCAGAGGGAGCCAATGGCTCCTGCTGCTATCAATCTATCCAATGAGGACCCAAAACAGTGGCTGGAGCTGCTGGGCTCGTGCTCAACGCTGGAAGGATTGGGCTCAGGTAAGTAAAAAGGGGGGGGGGGTTCTGGGGGGCTGCTGCACAACAAAAGGTTTTTCATCTTAATGCATAGAATACATTAAGTTGCAAAAACAGGATACTTTACAACCCCTTAAACCACTTCAGATCCCTGCTATAGCCGACTGACGGCTACAGCGCGGATCTACTTTGCCGGGATGCCGTCAATTGATGTCCGCTCCCTGCGCGCCCTCACGGCCGCCGCCGCACTCTCGAGCCTGCCGCACACTGCGTGAGCGTGCCCGAGGGTCGGGCGGACTCGATATCCGCTGGCGACCCACGAACGCCTAATACAGAGCCAGAACGGGGAACCGCCAATGTAAACATGGCGGTTCCCCACTCTGTCAGGGGACATAACAGAGATCTATTGATCCCTGTCATTGGGATCAGTTAGATTTGTTATGTCCCTGCCAGCCCAGCCCCCTCACAGTTAGAACACGCCTAGGGAACACAGTTAACCCCTTGATTGCCCCCTGCAGGTTAACCCCTTCCCTGCCAGTGACATTTATACAGTAATCAGTGGCTATTTTTAGCCCCGATTGCTGTATAAATGTCATTGGTCCCAAAAAAGTGTCAAAAATGCCCAACATGTCCACCGCAATATCGCAGTCCCGATAAAAATTGCAGCTCGCCGCCATTACCAGTAAAAAAAAAATAATAATAATAAAAATGCCATAAATCCATTCCCATAGCTTGTAGAGGCGATAACTTTTGCGCAACCCAATCAATATACGCTTATTGGGATTTTTTTTACCTAAAATACGTAGAAGAATATATATCAGCCTAAACTGATGAATAAATTTGTTTTTTTTTTTTGGGTTTGTATTATAGCAAAAAGTAAAAAAAAAATGTTCCTTTTTCAAAATTGTCGGTCTTTTTTTGTTTATAGCGCAAAAAAGAAAAACTGCAGAGGTGATCAAATACCACCAAAAGAAAGATCTATTTGTGGGATAAAAATGATAAAAATGTTGTTTGGGTACAATGTCGCACGACTGCGCAATTATAATTCAAAATGCCACATTTGTCATTTACCGGCTCCTTCCTTTTCTGAATGGACAGAGTCAGTGATTGGTACCAATTGGTTCATTCATAACTGAAGCATAGTAAACTGCTTTTATTATACTTCCGTTTCTGAATGAATGGGAGGCTCTGTGCACAGCTATTCCTGTCCATTCATTCTGTGCAGCTGAGGTTACACACAGATGGAATTTGAGGGCTGAGGTTTGTTTAGACCCCCTGATATCTCATCAAAGCCCCCCAACAGAGCTCCTAAAAAAATGTAAAAAGTAATAAAAATAAAATTGTAAAAGAAATAAAATGAAATGGTAAAAAAAATAAGTTAAAATAAAAATGACAAACTACTGACACCAGTGAGGGAACTATCAGGATTGCAAAGGCCACAATTGTGACCGGGCCCTGGCATTTCACCACCACGGGGAGGCCCGAAGATGGCAGAAAGGGGGCCACTGCAGAACTTGTGAAAGGGTCCCGCTGCGGCACCATAATAAAGGGACCCGCGATAGGAGTAAAGGGCCCCAGGATCAGTGGGAAGAGGGAAGGGCCGGGGTCAGGGGGCCCTTTATAATTTCTTGCATTGGGGCCCTGAAGGTTCTAGTTACGCCTCTGTCTACAGGTCAGAAATGTAAAAACTATTGTCATGGCTCCCTCTGTAGATACAGTGGAAAAATTAGTGTAGACATGAAGGAAGGGTAAGTGTGCTATTTGTAGGATCAGTGGTTTAAATTAAAAGGGGATAATCCTAAAAAAATGAAAACGAATGCAGCCACCCCATGGAAGGTCTGGTACGCTGCTCCTAATACATTTTTGCTTTTAAGTTTCAATACGCTTTAGGATTGGACGGTAATACAATGCCAGCCAAGCTTAATTGCTTTGCACAGTGCTGTCAATCTAACATGTTTTCAGGCACTGGGGACTAAGCACACTCCTGTATTTTCTATGACATATTTACCTTGTTCAGCGTCCTGCTTTGATTCGATTAGCCAAAAAAATGGCTAATATCCGCCTCCATCGGAATCTGCATTCTCCCTCCTGTTAATTCTGATTTCTCAGCGAAAGGCCCGGGATCGATTCATAATGCAACAGATGTCTGCTTTATTATCCCAAGCTGAGCTGCTGGCCTGGCATGCTTGATGCACGTGCCATCATCGGGCTGATAGGGGGATAGTGAGGCACGGCTCTGGCCGTCTGTCAGGGAAGTAAAGGAATTTGCTGTACATAAGGTCTGACCACATTCATTCACAGCGTGAGCGATGGCCCCGCTACAAGACACACGGCCATCCACGATGATGTAACGGCACACACAATGCATCCGCTTCATCTTTTAGGCTGAATTAAAATTGCCGTTGGTCATGTAAGTGCGTGTCTATGTCTGTATGTATGGCCAAGTAGCTAGCAGGCTTGTTTTCATACACTGAGGCCTTGGGTTCAGTTTCCACCAGGACTCGCTCACTGTACTGCTAGGCGTAACTAGATTACTAGAACCTTCAGGGCCCCGGTGCAAGAAATTATGAAGGGCCCCCTGACCCCTGGCCAGGGCCCTTCCCTCTTCCCACTGATCCTGGGGCCCTTTACTCCCATTGCGGGTCCCTTTATTATGGTACGGCAGCGGGGCCCTTTCACAAGTTCTGCAGCAGGCCCCCTTTCTGCCATCTTCGGGCCTCCCCATGGTGGCGAAATGCCAGGGCCCGGTCACAATTGCAACCTTTGCAATCCTGATAGTTCCCTCACTGGTGTCAGTAGTTTTTAATTTTTATTTTAATTTTATTATTTTTTTACCATTTCATTTTATTTCTTTTACAATTTTATTTTTACAATTTTTTAGGAGCCCTGTTGAGGCTTTGATGAGATATCAGGGGGTCTAAACAAACCTAAGCCCTCAATATCCATCTGTGTAACCTCAGGTGCACAGAATGAATGGGCAGGAATAGCTGTGCACCGAGCCTCCCATTCATTCAGAAACGGAAGTATAGTAAAAACAGTTTACTATGCTTCAGTTATGAATGAACCAATTGGTACCAATCACTGACTTCAGAAACGGAAGGAGCCGGTAAATGACAAATTTACTGACCCGTCTCCATCTCTCCACCATGACTCATCTTCTACAGCAGCTGGCAGGAGAGAGGAGGGGGGAAGACAGCAGCTCTGTGGGGGGGGGACCAGGGTAGCACACAGGGACCCTGGGAACAGCAGAGGACAAGTAACCTGGATAGAGGAAAATGGGGGAGATTGGTTCCTCTAAATGCCACCCTTCAGGTGTACAAGGGAGGCACACCAGCCCCCTGGACCATGGGGCCCAGTTGCCCCTATTATTACGCCACTTGCTAACAGGCTATTGCTATTTTAGTGTGTTATATAGGTAATAAATAAAGCAGCTTCTTTTTTTTTTTTTGCAATATTCACTTTTAATATGGAGTTCTCCCTCTGCAATACTTTTTTCTGCCACTAAATGTCCTCAGTTTGACAGCCAGTATCATTCAACCTACTTCCACTGAGCCCAGGTTATCCTGGACCTGCCCCCAGCCTGTGACTGGACAGTGAAAGGAGAAGCAGCACATAGATGAGCTCATTTCTCTGTGACTCTGCTCTTTCCTGCTATCAGCATGCTTTTTGGCAGCATGTGAACTGATGGGTTTATTGTGCTGCTTCATTCTCTCATACTTCAAACCTGCTGTACGGGGGCTGCAAGAGGTTGACATCAGGTCACATTCTGGAACTTACACTGCCTACATAAAAAAAAAAGATTACTACATTGTATTTATGATTAATTTGTATCTATTATATCTGTCTGGAATTCAGGTTTAAAGTAGAGGTAAAACCAATAACTAACATCTTAAAGAAGATTTGACACGGTATTGTAATTTCCAGTTATATAATCCATGGTGATCCTGCCATCAAGGTCTTTATTCGGGCATTTTGTGTTATGGGGCAGCAATGCAATATGGACCATAAGGCACTTATATAGATACATCTGTCACAATCCTATACAACAATGCAAGATTTACATATGGCAGGGCTTTGAAAATTGCTTCAGGCAGGTACCCTTGAGGCTGGTAACTTATGGCCTGGTGAAGGGGGTGCTGTGCTGGCAGGACGATGAGCAAAATGCACCACTCCAGATCAAAAGTGGACCAAAAAGGTCCTCCAACAATGCCAAGCTGTCTCCATTGGGGTTCACAGGACCATCCCTAATATCTTCCTTCTCCTCAAGAACCTTTCTGTAGGCTAAGCCTATTCTTCCTCTAACCAGCGGCTGTCTGTCCCTATCTACAAACTCCCTACAAGGTGGGTGCACCAAAACAAACCAGCAGGGGCTGTATATAGCCTTTCTGAGCCCAAGATGGCTGCCCAGTTCTCAGGAGAATTCTGTGTCCAAACAGACACAGGCTCCCCCAAGATGGCCACCAGGAACCCAGTGCAGAAGACTGTAACCCAGAGCCTCATGCCTAGGTCAGGAACTATAGCTGGATGGTGGTTCTTCCTTTAGGAGCCCCCGTCCCCTTCAAAAGGAACTGCAGTCTGCTCACATAATTTGTAATAAAAACATCTTTGCCATTCGGAAGCTTCCCTCCAACCACTTTGTATATTATTTTTATATATACTGTGATTCTGTACTTTTCAAATATGCTGCAGAAATCTCCCTCCCTCCTTTGTTTTTGCCCTTTTTATAAGCCCGCTATCTGTTCCACCAGTAAGCGGTTGGTCTTTTGTTGTGCAGCGACTGACTGTGCCAGGACCTGCTCCTGACGGGCCTGAGCCTGCGCATTAGCCAGCATCAGCTGCTTAACTAGGCCCTCCATTGCTTTATCTGAAGTCTTCACAACCTGTGCAGCTTTAACCTAGGACATGGGATTGGTATGCACCCCTCAAACTGCCCGCATCCTCCACCAACTGTAAGGGATCAGAGGGGTTAACAGCCAGCTCAGCGTCAGACCAATAAAAGTAGCTTTATTCAGCAAAAGGGCAAAAACAAACAGAAGAAATTACAGGCTTGTCTTTGAACACAGTGGTACTCAGTACCATTCAAGTTCTGCAGCATACAGGCTTACAGGCAATAGTTTACAGCTCAAATCAGAGCCACAGTCTTTTATATGGTTTAGGCTCACCCCAGCAGGCCACACTCCAGCAATGGAGCTTTCCTCCCAATATGCTGATGTCTCTCTCTCTCCCAAGCAAACAACTCTAGAGTTGAGCGAACCCGAACTGTAAAGTTCGGGTCCGTACCAAACTTTCGGGTGTCCGTGTACCGAACCTGAACGTTTGAGAAAAGTTCGGGTTCGGGTTCTGGTATTTTATCACGCATGTTGAATAGCTGCAGGGCAGCCAACTGGTTTTCCCTAGAAGCCATCACAGCCATGCCTACTAATGGCAAGGCTGTGATTGGCCAGTGCATCATGTGACCCAGCCTCTATATGAGGCTGGAGTCACAGTGCTGCATGTCACATGCTCTCAGGTTAGTGTAGGGAGAGGATGCTGCCGGCGCTGTGAGGGACAGATTGGGAGGGACAGATTGCAGATCTAATAACTAGGTAGAGATTACTACTACTGCTTTGAGGGACAGATTGTAGATCTATAACATCTCATCCTGCATTACAGAACGATCTGATTACAGAACGATCTCTCATCCTGCATTACAGAACGATCTGATTACAGAACGATCTGATAATGGACTAGGTAGAGATTACTACTGCTTTGAGGGACAGATTGTAGATCTAATAACATCTCCCATTTTTCTTCCTTTTGCAGCCCTCTAGCACTTTCCAGGACTTTTTTACAGTCATTTTTGTGTCCCGAAAAGTTCGGGTCCCCATTGACTTCAATGGGGTTCGGGGTCCGGGGTAAAGTTCAGATAACGTTCGGTACCGAACCCGAACGTTTCCGCGAAGTTTGGCCGAACCTGCTAAACCCGAACATCCAGGTGTTCGCTCAACTCTAAACAGCTCAACTGACCCTTTCAGGCCAGCTGACTCATAAGCAGGTCTGATGGGAAAGTACCTGCCCTCTTTAATTAACCCCTTCTTCACTTACACCAGGCTGACTCTCTACAAATGCAATTAAGACTTTTAACAAAGTACATACAGATTTTATTGTCACCAGTGTCACTGTTGGACAGGTTTCCCATCACTTTCTCTTCCCGATGACACCCATCTTGAAGACAGACAGCAAAGCCCATTCTCCTCATCAGGAACAAAAAGGGCAATGTAATAGGCCTAACCGTTCCATGCTGTCCTTTTGGAGAGATTTCCCCTCTCTTCCTGTCTTAGCGACCCATTTCTGAAAACGCTAGCTTCCTGGCTGCCATGGCAATCCACAGGCTTCACCATTAATAAGTATTGCAGCCCCTGACAAGTCGCCTCAGTGTGAACCGGCTCTAAAACCGAACACATATTAATTACACAGGTTGTTCTGTGGCTGATTAAGGTGGTAATTAAACTCACTTGGTGCCTCATCTGCATTAAATCAGCCTCAGAACAACCTGTGTAATTCATATGTGTTCGGGTTTAAAGGGATGAGATGGCAACCCTACCCTAAGCTGCTGCCATCACGCTCAGGTCATCCATGGCCCCCCGCCTTATAATCAGTGCAGGTTTCCTCTCCATATTTACAAATTCTTTACTCTTTTTTTTCTTAGAACCCGCAATGGTCTCTTCTATAATCAAATAGGAAAAACAAACGCCCAGGGCCGGCTCTACCACTAGGCGGAGTAGGCGGCCGCCTAGGGCGCACTGCCGCCTAGGGGCGCCTGGCCATTGTTGATCTGTCACTGGCTGCTCTGCATTGATTCATGTAAAAACTGACATTGACTGAGATAATGAGATTGTATTATCACATGCCATTTGCAAATGTATATAGAAATAATGACTGATCTGCCAAATACCCCCCCTCCACCCCCACCCCCCGTGAGGTTGTATTTGATGGGCACAGGTGAAGCTGTATTTGATTGGCACAGGTGAAGCTGTATTTGATGGGCACAGGTGAATCTGTATTTGATGGGCACAGGTGAGGCTGTATTGATTGGCACTGGTGAAGGTGTATATGATGGGCACAGGTGATTCTGTATTGATTGGCACTGGTGAAGCTGTATTTGATGGGCGCTGGTGAAGCTGTATTTGATGGGCACAGGTGAAGCTGTATTTGATTGGCACAGGTGAAGCTGTATTTGATGGGCACAGGTGAAGCTGTATTTGATGGGCACAGGTGAGGCTGTATTGATTGGCACTGGTGAAGGTGTATATGATGGGCACAGGTGAGGCTGTATTGATTGGCACTGGTGAAGCTGTATTTGATGGGCGCTGGTGAAGCTGCATTTGATTGGCGCTGATAAGGCTGCAATTCATTGGCGCTGATCAGGCAGGGAGAAGGGAGTGGAGTCAGGGGTGTAGCCAAGGGGGGGCGGCAAAATGAGGTTTCGCCTAGGGTGTCAAAAATCCTTGCACCAGCCCTGCAAACGCCGGCGCCCTTTCACAACGCTTTAAATGGGGGATTCCCTTTCATTGTCTTTTCTCCTCTTTTTTGTTGCAAGCTGTGACCTTAAATTTAATTAAGCAAACTTTTAAAGTGGTTTCACTTCTGCAGCTTTTAAAAAAGGAAGGCAATCTTTTTTTCTTTTTATATTAACCTTCCTTTAATAATAGACTTTTTTTTTTCCCTTTAGAAATCTCCCTTCCTGCTGATTCATTATGTGTGGGTAAGCGAACCATGACATGTTAAAAAGCTTCTTGATAGTATTTGATATTCACTACTAACAACGTATCGAGTCATGGGAGATTTCGAAAGGGGGGGCGGTGGGGAGAGGCAATCTGCATATTGGATGTGCCAAGACAGTAGGCAATTTGCATCGCGCATCCAGATACTCTTGCGGTTGCAATCTGTCTCTCTTCAGTGCCTTTTCATTTTTATAACCTTCAGCGCCGGCGAGGGAGTGAAAGCAATCGCGGGTGCCCGGGGAAGCAAACGAGAGAGACACAGACATGTGACCTTGGGTGATGAGAAGTTCAGGCGAAGGCAGAGGGATACAAATTGCACGCACTTGACCGTCTATTAGCCGATCGCCGCGCGCGCCCAGCGACGCCTGGATTGCAATATCCGAGGAGTTCATTCACTTCGGAAAGGCCGTTGACTATTCATGAGGCTTCAGATTGATTCATGGAACGCGGCGAGAAAAAAAATATGTAGTAAAATACTGCCGCGGCTTTCTCTTCCCATCAAGAATGCAGGAGATGAAATCTGTGTTCGGGAATCGCGGCGTGGCTTTTCCGGCCCGATAACGCTACGCTTAGTGTAGTACAAAATGCTGCAAGATTTCCTTTATTATTTGATGAATTTTGTTTTTGCAAGAGATGCCTAGCCGTAATGGGCAATATTTTCAGGGACATTTCGCCGCCGGAGAGAGGTGGCCCTAATATGGTTACTCGAGGACCGCCGCGCTACGAGACAATTTCATAGGGACAATGGGCAGATGCTTTCATCTTGTGGGAGTTGGTCAGCAGAGCTAGACACGTGAAAGGGATAGGCTCTTTCAAAACAGTAACACAAAGGCTTACCTGACCTTTTTTGATAGTATGGATAAAAGTATTAAAAGAGAGGGGCGTGGCCTGGAGTGGCATGTAGGAAGCTGGTGAGCTGAGCTCCTCCGTTTTAAAAGTATTAAAAGAGAAACTCGGGAACTGATAAATCAATTATACTCACCTAGGTGAATGCACCTACAAGACCGAGAAATGAGCAATCAAACACAGCTGATTGCTCAGTTCTCTGTCTTCAGCGAGCAGAGAGCCGGTGTCACGTACCTGGTCAGAGGCCGGAGTGCTGAGAAGGCTCTCCTTGCCAAAGCAAGGTCCATAAAGACATGGATGAGCGAGTTAGGGGCGGAGGAACTTGACTGTCCTGACCTTAACCCAATAGAACACCTTTGGAATGAATTAGAGCAGAGACTGTGAGCCAGGCTTTCTCGTCCACATCAGTGCCTGACCTCACAAATGCGCTTCTGGAAGAATGGTCAAACATTCCCATAGACACTCCTAAACCTTGTGGACAGCCTTCCCAGAAGAGTTGAAGCTGTTATAGCTACAAAAGGTGGTCCAACTCAAAATTGAACCCTACGGACTAAGACTGGGATGCCATTAAAGTTCATGTGCGTGTAAAGTCAGGTGTCCCAATACTTTTGACAATATAGTGTATATTATTTTTTTTTAATTTGTATTTTAAATATTTACAGCTTGTCTGTATACTATCCTGTCATAATCCCCTAAATAGACTGTGGGGAGGAGGTTCAGCACTGTAATCTATTAACATTGGACAGTGTTGTCAATCTTTCGTATTGTCAAGGCTTTTTTCGAACAGGAGGGGTGCAAATATTTTTTCAAATATAAGGGCTAGATCGAAATAAATGCAAAATGGGGCATAACGTTTTTTTATGAACTTACGTAGGTCATTAAAATTTCACATGTTGGTAGAGCAACTCTTCCTCTATAGTAGTAACTCTTCTTTTTCTTTGTCATTGCAGGCAAGCAGGGGCGTTGCTAGGGGGTGGCTATTGGGGCTAAAGCCCCGAGTCTGGGGCCTATAGCCCCGAGTCTCTTACCGGGTGGGTGCAGTTCTGCAATTTGCAGGTATGTCCCGGTCCGGAATGCAGTAGGCAGGGGCAGACTGAGCCGTGGTAGCGCGGGCTCCGGCTCTGCCCTCGCCTCCACCTAAAGTAATGGGAGGCTCTCTGGGTACCCTGATGTATGGGGAGGAACTCTGGGGACCCTGATATATGGGGAGGTTCTCTGGGGACCCTGATGTAAGGTGGGGCTCTCTGTGGACCCTGATGTAAGGAAGAGGCTCTCTGTGGACCCTGATGTAAGGAAAGGTCTCTCTGGGGATTCTGATGTAAGGAAAGGGATCTCTGGGGACCCTGATGTAAGGAAGGGGCTCTCATGTAAGGGAGGGGCTCTCTGGGGACCCTGATGCAAGGAAGGGGCTCTCTGGGGATCCTGATGTAAGGAAGGCCTCTCTGGGGACTCTATTGTAAGGAAGGGGCTCTCTGGGGACCCTGATGTAAGGAAGGGGCTCTCTGGGGACCCTGATGTAAGGGGGATCCGCACTCGGAAATGTAACAATATTTATATTTATATATATATATATACACACATGTATATTATATACATGTGTATGCCTGCTGAAGCATATGACTCTACTTAGTTGCTATGGGCTCTAGCCCCAGATCTTTTGTAGACCTAGCAACGCCCCTGCAGGCAAGTAATGGATTCCAAGCAGAAGCAATGTGCCATCATTGGGTTCTTGATGAAGGAAGGGTGCAGGCTGTCCAAAATCCACAAAAGGCTACAGAATGTTTAGAGAGATCACATCATTGACAAGAGACGCCGATGACAAGACATTGCTCTTCTCAATGGTGTCATCTCCATAAACATTCTGGAGACTTCTGTGGATGTTGGACAGCCTGCACCCCTCCTTAGTCAGAAACTCAATGACGGCACTGCTTCTGCATGGAATACATTATTTACCTGCAATGAAAAAGAGCTACTAAAGAGAAAGAGTTACTCATGTGAAATTTGATTGTCTTACAGTATGTAAGTTAATAAAAAAAAGTTATGCTCACTTTTGCATCACTTTCGGTGCAGACCTTATATATAGAGCAAGAAGCCCCAAAGCTGCCACATTTTCTGACCTCAAAATAAAATCCCCTTTTAGCACTGTTTTATATCAGCTGAGCTTTAACAGTCAGTTCCAGGAATTGATGCAGAAGGATGGAACAGACTGCATAGAAAAAAGTGACTAATTTATTCTCAGCTCCATGAATGTAACAACTTTCACAGGAATTGTTCTGGGACAGCAGAAGTTGTCACTGAGTCAGTAATTGAGCAAATTGAGCCGTTCCCCAGAGCCATCGGTTGTCAGAGCCCCGCCTCTGAGATGTCCTCACGGCTCCCTCCAGCTGGCTATCAGAGTTTGCCGCTGATGAAAACACACAATTATTTCTATGAAGAAGAACTGTAATATAGAAATCACGTCAATGACAGGGGGAAGACAGGTTGGTGCAATGTGGAGGACTTTATTGGTAACACCCATAAATGTCTATCACCCGTCCTTGTCTATCTATGATATAGTGTGTAGTCTATAATATATAGGCTTCCTTTCTGCCCACCATTCTCCCTCGCTCCTACCCCCCCTACCTACCCCTGTCTTTCCTTTCTTCCTTCCCTCCTTCCATGTTCCCTTTTCTCTCCTTCCTTATTTCCTTCCTTCTTCCTTTCTTATTTTATTTCTTCCCTCCCTTTTGCCTTCATTCCTTTCTTCCTCCTTCAGTTCCTCCTTCTCTTCTCTTCTCTTCTCTTCTCTTTTCTTTCCTTCATCCTTCCTTTTTTCCCCCTACATGCTTCCTTCTTTTCCAAATCTTCCTTTCTCGGCTCTTTTCTCCTTCCATCCTTCCTACCTTCATGCCTTCCTTTCCTCCTCCTTCCTTCTTTTCCTCCTTCCTACCTTCTCTATCAGTCCATCCTTCCTTCCTTCCTTTACCTTTACCTCCCTTTACCACCCTCCCTCCATCTTTCCTGTTCTCCTTCCTTTCCTCCCTTACTCTTTCTTTCTTTTGTTCTATCCTTCCTTTCTTATTCCTTTCTTCCTTTCGTTATTTTATTACTTTACTCCCTCCCTCCTTCCTTCATTCCTTTCTTCCTCCTTCCTTCCTTTCCTCCTTCTCTTCTTATTTTTCTCCCTCTCTTCTTTTCTTCCCATTTTTTCCTTCTACATACATCCCTCCTTTTTTCCTTCCCCACTCTTTCCTCCTTCCTCTCCTCATCCTTTCATCCTTCCTTCTCTCTCTCCTCACTCAGTCCCACCTTTCTTTCCTTACCACTCACACATGCAGTTGTGCTCATAAGTTTACATACCCTGGCAGAATTTAAGACTTCTTGACCGTTTGTCAGAGAATATGAATGATAACACAATGACATTTCTTTCACTCATGGTTAGTGTTTGGCTAAAACCATTTATTATCACTCAACTGTGTTTACTCTTTTTAAATCATAATGACAACAGCAACTACCCAAATGACCCTGATCAAAAGTTTACATACCCCGGGGATTGTGGCCTGATAACATGCACAAAAATTGACACAAAGGGGTTTGAATGGTTATTAAAGGTAACCATCCTCACCTGTGATATGTTTGCTTGTAATAAGTGTGTGTGTATAAAAGGTCAATGAGTTTCTGGACTCCTGACAGACCCTTGCATCTTTCATCCAGTGCTTCACTGACATTTCTGGATTCTGAGTAATGGGGAAAGCAAAAGAATTGTCAAAGGATCTGTGGGAAAAGGTAGTTGAACTGTATAAAACTGGAAAGAGATATAAAAAGATATCCAAGGAACTGAGAAGGCCAATCAGCAACCTTCAAACTCTAATCAAGAAGTAGAAAATGAGGGATTCTGCTGAAACCAAACCACGGTCAGGTAGACCAACTGTAATTTCAGGCACAACTGCCAGGAAAATTGTTCGGGTGCAAAGAAAAACCCACAAATAACTTCAGGACTCTCTGAAAACATGTGGTGTGGCTGTTTCAAGATGCACAATAAGGAGGCACTTGAAGAAAGATGGGCTGCATCGTCGAGTCGCCAGAAGAAAGCCATTACTACGCAAATGCCACAAAGTATCCCGCTTACAATATGTCAAACAGCACAGAGACAAGCCTCAAACCTTCTGGCACAAAGTAATTTGAAGTGATGAGACCAAAATTTAGCTTTTTGGCCACAACCATAAACTCTACATTTGGAGATGAGTCAACAAGGCCTGTGAAACACGGAGGTGGATCGCTGATGTTTTGGGGATGTGTGAGCTACAAAGGCACAGGAAACTTGGTCAAAAATTGATGGCAAGATGAATGCAGTATGTGTAATACTGGAGGAACATTTGCATTCATCAGCCAGGAAGCTGCTCTTGGGACGTACTTGGACATTCCAACATGACAATGATGCAAAACACAAGGCCAAGTCGACCTGTCATTGACTACAGTAGAATAAAGTGAAGGTTCTGGAGTGGCCATCTCAGTCTCCTGACCTCAATATCATTGAGCCACTCTGGGGAGATCTCAAACCTGCAGTTCATGCAAGACAGCCCAAGAATTTCCAGGAACTGGAAGATTTCTGCCAAGAGGAATGGGCAGCTTTACCATCTGAGAAGATAAAGAGCCTCATTCAAAAATACCACAAAACACTTCAAGCTGTCATTTATGTTATAGGGGGCAATACGTGGTATTAAGAACTGGGGTATGTAAACTTTTGATCAGGGTCATTTGGATAGTTTCTGTGGTCATTATGATTTAAAAAGAGTAAACACAGTTGATTGATAATAAATGGCTTCAGCCAAACACTAACAATGAGTGAAAGAAAAGTTTTTGTGTTATCATTCATATTCTCTGAAAAATGGCCAAGAAATCATATATTCTGCCAGGGTATGTAAACTTATGAGCACAACTGTATTCTATCCTTTTTCCATACCTTTCCTCCCTCCTTTACTTTTTCTGCTTCCCCTGGTTATCCCCTTTTCTTCTTTTCTTTCTTTTTCTTCCTTCCTTATTTTCGTTTTTGCTTTACTCCTTTTTTTCTCCCTCTTTCCCTTATTTCTTCTCTTCTCCTCCATTCTTTCTTTCTTAATTCCTCCTCTCTTCCTTTTTTCCTTTTATATACATCACTTCTTCCTTCCTTTCACACCCTTCCTTCCTTCCTTCCTTCCTTCCTCCCTCCCTCCATTGTAATATGTCAGACCTCTAGAACAGTATGGGCACTAATGCATTGCCCATGCAGTCACACTCAGGGAATATTTGGTGTCCAACCAGGGCCCTCACTGTGAGTGGCGCACCATGAAGAATCCCAATAATGTACTGCCTGTCTGTCTTCGTAACTCCCTGTTTTGAATTAGAGAGATTGGGGACCTGGGGTAACTGACACATAGGAACATATTCATTCAATCCACCTCTGATACAAGGATGACATTCTCATGCTGTGTTTGTGTCTCATTTCCTTCTACCCAGAGAGATCTAAGTACCCCTTAGTGTCAGAAGTCTTCATCATCTAGCCCCTTTCCTATCCAGCCTGACTGTCCTTGGGCCACCCTTTTCATTCATAGAATTTCAGTTGTTTCAATTATGGAGGCTCAACATGCAAATGCAGCCTGTCTAAATTTCTAAACCTTGTTACCCCAGAGGAACCCTTGAAATAACCCCTGCTAAAATCCATTGCAGGTCAGAGGGAAAAATGTCCCCAACATGTGTAGCCAGTGAAAAAAATGCCACTCTTACAGTATTGATCAGAATACCATCCTTATAGGCAACTACAAAGATCGCTGATGGCATGCAGCTGGCTCTTCCAAGTGGCATTGGCCCCAAAACGATGTAGGCACCATCCAATGGAAGGTCAATTAGCCAGAGCTCAACAAACCCCAAGCAAACTCTGGAGGAATCCTAGGGCTCCACAGAACCCTGGTTGAGAATGGCACTTCCAAGTTTTTATTGCGATCTGTGGACCCAGGAGGAGATTCACCCCTTTTTGTCCTGATGAATATTGCCATTGAAGCTGACAGTGTTAAATGTTAGAGTTTCATACTTGGTAAGGCTGAATAAAGACAACAGTCCATCCAGGTCAAGTCTTTTAAAACTATCAATACTTCCTGCTGACACCACCAATTGTAGAAGAGAGTTCCACATCCTTATCACCCTGACAGTGAGAAACCCCCTATGCTACTTAAGGTTAAACCACTTCTCCTCCAGTCTCATTGTGTGGCCCTGTGTTCTCTTACACCCACTGAGACTGAATCGTTTCCTACATACGCTGGGTTCACCATTGATATTGTATATCACTATCATATCTCCTCTCAACCGTCTCTTCTCCAGGGAGAATACGTTTAGTGCTTGTAGTCGTTCCTCGTACTTGAGGTCCTCCAGTCCCTTTAATCATTTTGTTGCCCTTCTCTGGGGTTGATAACAAGTTAGCGACTCTTCCAATGCTCTGGGGACAACTGTCTAAGATAGGAACTCTTCTCACTTTGGTGAGGCTTCCTATTTTTTCATCTCCAAGCCAGGAAGTAGAAGGAAATCTCCTCAGCTGGACACAGACATAAAAACATAAACTAATGGGGTATTAACCCTTCCCTGCTCTATCCAATACTAAAAAATAAAACGTTTTGGCTATACATTCACTTTAGGTTTGCGACTTGGCTGCGTTTCCTAAGAGTAGGAATAATGCAGGGAATATGTATCACCTAATCTTCTATGAATTTAGATAATTTCCCAGCAAGCCGCACTTGACATTGAGAAATGACATTAACAGAACATAAATTATCTCCTCCATGATTCATTAACCCTCTTCCACCAGGAGCATAACAGGCGGCCCAGTCTTCGCAGGCAAGCACTATCCACAGGCCATTATGACAAATTATTTGTGAGTAGGAAGATAAAAGCTTCGAATCCTGTGTAGGTAAACCTTTCAATCATGACTGGACTGTGAGCTGGCCAGCCAGGAGCGGGTAACCAGTCTTATACGTAATATTGCTGAACCAATTCCATATTATGATAATCCTTGACCAAGGGAATTAATTTACCAGACCTGGAACATTAGCTATTGGCCAAGGCGACCAATAAAATGTAAGTTTTCACTTTTCTAACCTTCATCAAGTAAATTGCAAATGGATTCCAAATGTTGGTCATTTATATCTATCTATAACTATATTGTCAGAACAATTTTGGATGCCTGCCTTTACAAGCACATGAACTTTAATGGCATCCCAATCTTAGTCCGTAGGGTTCAATATTGAGTTGGCCCACCCTTTGCAGCTATAACAGCTTCACCTCTTCTGGGAAGGCCGTCCACAAGGTTTAGGAGTGTCTATGGGAATGTTTGACCGTTCTTCCAGAAGAGAGCATTTGTGAGGTCAGGCACTGATGTTGGATGAGAAGGCCTGGCTCGCAGTCTCAGCTCTAATTCACCCCAAAGATGTTCTATGGGGTTGAGGTCAGGACTCTGCGCAGGCCAGTCAAGTTCCTCCACCCCAAACTCACTCATCCATGTCTTTATGGGCCTTGCTTTGTGCACTGGCCCAAATCATTTGGTGGAGGGGGATTATGGTGTGGGGTTGTTTTTCAGGGGTTGGATTTGGCCCCTTAGTTCCAGTGAAGGGAACTCTTAAGGCGTCAGCATACCAAGACATTTTGGACAATTTCATGCCCCCAACTTTGTGAGAACAGTTTGGGGATGGCCCCTTCCTGTTCCAACATGACTGCGCACCACTGCACAAAGCAAGGTCCATAAAGACACGAGTTTGGGGTGGAGGAAGTTGACTGCCCTGCACTACTAAACCTTGTGGACAGAGCCTTCCCAGAAGAGTTATAGCTGCAAAGGGTGGGCCAACTCAATATTGAACCCTACGGACTAAGACTGGGATGCCATTAAAGTTCATGTGCATGTAAAGGCAGGTGCCCCAATACATTTGTCAATATAGTCTCTATCTATCTATCTATCTATCTATCTATCTATCTATCTATCTTTCTATCGCCAGGTAGCAGAACCACTGTATGTAGTGCTATCATCCGCCTTCACATGAGTGTAATGGAGCTACACACTTCAGGTCTGATGTGCTGCTGTGGCCAAGGTTACACCGGCTCAGTGATGACAGGGACATTGGAGAGGGTAGCTCCCAGCTGTCTGGACAGTAATGAGAATGGCGCTATGAGTCTGCTACGGTCGTCAGGGGTCATGGAAGTAGCAGATCTTAGAGGAGCTCTGACAAGACTGCAAGTCTGGCTGTTTGACATGTAACCAGATGCCTGAAATGTAAGGGCGTGGGGGCATCAGGTTTGTAATTTGGGATTGTTGCACCCCGAAGAAAATACTCTAATGACGCCTTCTGTCTTCAACAGAACATTTCAGCCTGTTGTCTGCTTTGGCCAACTCCAAGCCAAGTGCATTGCGGCGTGTTTTTCTTTCCATAGTGAAATACCTTTGACAGAGACAACTCTCTGGTGAACATGTAACTTTACAAACTGAACAATTGTTATTCTTCAAACTGCAGTACCTGCAAATATGTGCTGTCCCCATTATCACAATATCAGAAAACATGGAGGAACCTGTGCCAACTTCCCAATTACTACTTCGAGCCTTTTCTGGAATTTTTTCTTCACATGTAACAATCAGTATTTTTTGCTAGAAAATGTCTTAGAACCCCCAAACGTTATTTATATATATTTATTTATTTTTATTTTTTTTAAATAAATTGGTGGGTTTTGTAATTATTTATGTCACATGGTATTTGCGCAGTGTTTTTTCAAATGCATTTTTTGGGAAAAAATACCCTTTTTTGAATTTTATTGTAAAAAAAAAAAAACACCACAAAACATGACCCATAAAAGATGAAGTTACGCCAAGTAAATAGATACTAAACATGTCACGCTTTAAAATTGCACATGCCCATGCAACGGTGACAAACAACGTACATTTTGCAGGTTACCACTTTAGATTTACAGAGGAGGTCTGGTGCTGGAATTACTGCCCATGATCTGACATTTGCATTGATACCAGCGGTGGCTGGTGGTACATTTTTGGGGGGGGGGGGGGGGCGGCAAACAGTGCACCCACAGCCACCCCCCTCCCTGAGCCCACCCTTTTGAAGCCTATTAGAGCCTCTGGCTCTAATCATGTGCTTCAAAAAAAAAAAAACCCTGATTGGAAGCCATGCGTCCGGCGCCCCGCATGTAGATTAGGGGGCCGGACGCATGGATGGGGGGGCGGCGCCGTGCGCCCTGCATTACGGGCCGCCACTGGTTGATACCTCATGTGTGGGGCGATCACTGTTTGCATGTGCGGGTTCGCATTTGCACGGGAGAACGGGGGCACTTTAAATTTTTTTTTAATTATTAATTTAACTTGTTTTTATTTTTTTATTTTTACACTGTTGCTTTAATTTTTTTTTCTTTAATCACTTCTATTGCTGTCACAAGGAATGTAAACAGCCCTTGTGACAGCAATAGGCATGTGACAGGTACTCTTTA
>BLSH010217808.1:155200-168485 GCA_018402905.1 Glandirana rugosa
GGTACGCAGGCCGGGGGATTAGATGTACGCCCCGCGGCCTGCGTACCGAAGGTTAGTCCCAAAAAAAAAAAAACTTCGTGTACTAATCTCGGTCTCCGAGATTATCCGAAGTTTTCCCACCCGAGTCCCTCCCCCCACCGACACCTACGTGACAAACGGCGGGGGGGGGGGGGGGGTTTTTACATGGTGGTCGGTGGCGACCATAGTTACGTTTACAGTCTAGTACCCGTCATTAAGGTCGTGGTCTGGAGGAGACATTTAGATTTCACCATTGGACGTTTTACATGCAACAAACAGTGGCAACGTACCCGTACACGTTAAAATTTCGCACTGTACAAATCATAGATAAATGAACCGCATTGAAGTAGAAAATACCCAGTACAAAACACCACAAAAAAAAAAAAATGTTATTTTAAGTTTTTTCGGCAAACAGTGCATCCACAGCCACCCCCCTCCCTGAGCCCACCCTTTTGAAGCCTATTAGAGCCTCTGGCTCTAATCATGTGCTTCAAAAAAAAAAAAACCCTGATTGGAAGCCATGCGTCCGGCGCCCCGCATGTAGATTAGGGGGCCGGACGCATGGATGGGGGGGCGGCGCCGTGCGCCCTGCATTACGGGCCGCCACTGGTTGATACCTCATGTGTGGGGCGATCACTGTTTGCATGTGCGGGTTCGCATTTGCACGGGAGAACGGGGGCACTTTAAATTTTTTTTTAATTATTAATTTAACTTGTTTTTATTTTTTTATTTTTACACTGTTGCTTTAATTTTTTTTTCTTTAATCACTTCTATTGCTGTCACAAGGAATGTAAACAGCCCTTGTGACAGCAATAGGCATGTGACAGGTACTCTTTATGGAGAGATCTGGGGTCTAGAAGACTCCAAATCCCTCCTCTGCACCTTAAGGCATTCAAAACACCAAAACCGATGTTTCTGAATGGTTTTGATTTTCAAAAAATGACGCCGATGATTTCCAAGTAAACCAGAAGTGATGTAATGTCATCGCTTCCAGGTTGCTATTACAAACAGCCGATCTAAGCCTATCCCGGCTTTGTTTGGCTGTCCAGCTAATAACAATAAATTAGGAAGGAATGATTTTTCCCCTGCTGGAGCAAATTAGACCATGCTTTTTTGGGTGTGTTTTTTTTTTTTGCCTTCCTCTGGGGCAACTGTGGGTATTGAATAGTGTATATGGAGGTTTTCTATTTGAGTGTGTTGGTTTTCTTTTTCTTTTTTCTTTGTTGTTTGAACTGGATGGACTCTTTTTTCAACCAAATTAACTAACAGTGCCTTGAAAAAGTATTCATACCCCTTGAAATTTTCCACATTTTGTCATCTTACAACCAAAAATGTAAATGTATTTTATTGGGATTTTATGAGATAGACCGACACAAAGTGGCACATAATTGTGAAGTAGAAGGAAAAATTATACAAATAAATATGTGAAAAGTGTGGGGGGGGGATTTGTATGGCGCCCCCGGAGTCAATACTTTGTAGAACCGCCTTTCCCTGCAATTACAGCTGCAAGTCTTTTTGGGGAAGTCTCTACCAGCTTTGCCCATCTAGAGAGGACATTTCTGCCCATTCTTCTTTGCAAAATACCCCAAGCTCTGTCTGATTGCTGTGAACAGCAATTTTCAAGTCTTGCCACAGATTCTCAATGTGATTTAAGTCTGGACTTTGACTGAGCCATTCTAACACGTGAATATGCTTTGATCTACACCATTCCATTGTAGCTCTGGCTGTATTTTTTGGGTCGTTGTCCTGCTGGAAGGCGAACTTCCTCCCCAGTCTCAAGTCTTTTGCAGAATCTAACAGGTTTTCTTTTAAGATTGCCCTGTATTTGTCTCCATCCATCTTCCCATCAACTCTGACCAGCTTCCCTGTCCCTGCTGAAGAAAAGCATCCCCAAACCATGATGTTGCCACCACCAAGTTTCACGGTGGGGATGGGGTGTTCAGGGTGATGTGCAGTGTTAGTTTTCCACCACACATAGCGTTTTGCTTTTAAAACAAAAAGTTACATTTAGGTCTCATCTGAGCAGAGCCCCTTCTTCCACGTTTGCTATGTCCCCCACATGGCTTCTCACAAACTGCAAACTGGTCTTCTTATGGCTTTCTTTCACCAATGACTTTCTTCTTGCCACTCTTCCATAAAGGGCAGATTTGTGGAGAGCACGACTAATAGTTGTCCTGTGGACAGATTCTCCCCCCTGAGCTGTGGATCTCTGCAGATCCTCCAGAGTTACCATGGGCCTCTTGGCTGCTTCTCTGATGAATGCTCTCCTTGACATAACATAAAATACATTTACGTTTTTGGTAGTAACATGGCAAAATGTGGAAAATGTCAAGGGGTATGAATACTTTTTCAAGCCACTGTAACTACATTTTTGTGGTGGAACTTTTTAGGCACCAATGTATACCAAAATATCTGACACATACAGTATATTATATTTATATTAAAAAAAAAAAAAAATTATTGTAAACATTTTTAAAATCAGTTGTATGTGGAATATTGGAGAAGACTTCATGCTGAATCCAGAGTGGTGTTTGGGGAGCAGGGCTTCTAGTGTTGTTTGAATTTGGGCTTTTATTATATTCCTTTGGGGACCCTGGAGTATTGACATTTGCAACATCTAGCTAAATTCTCTTAAAGGAGAAGTATGGGAATCCGTTCTTTTTTAGCATTGTATTTACTGTACCTAGCTTACTTACTGATGCTGCATCTGTCCCCCGCTGCCGGCTCTAAGGCTGAGAACCGACCGATCGATCAAACACCGCAGATCACTGTCAATCACCAGCTCTCTGCTCTGCCCCCCTACGCTCACTGTAGTGCTGGGCTATAAAGGAGGCGGGGGTGGCTGGCTCAGGCTCTTAGTGACTCGCTGAGAGGCTAAGACCAGTGTCAGTCCAGGCATGTGGGCGGATCCCGACCATATGGTTGTGATCTTGCGCGAGCCTGGACCAGCTCTGTGATGTCAGCTGACAGTGGGCTTCAGCCCGCTGTCAGCTGAAAACGTGTCACAGGAGTGCAGGACGAAGAACTCAAAGGGAACAACTCCATAGAAAAAAGGTAAGAGGTCTATTGGTGATCCTGTCACTAGCGAGTTATCAGCTTATGACAAGAGTTCATAGGTCACCGGAAGTCAGACTGCGTTTTAAGCTGCTTGACCTTGTCTATGGGTGAGGTCAGACTTCAGGTGACCTCTGACCGCTGACAGAATAAAGGCAAATCTCTATGTTTTAATAATTTAGTTCTGGATATTGACAGTCCATTTGTGACTTGTTCTCTTCCAGAAGAAGCATAAAAAGTATGAAATTAAAAAATAATAAAAATAAAATAAAATTCATACAGTATAGAAGCTATTTCTGACATGTGGCCTCCGATATTCTCTCCGCAGTTCATGGTATTAAGTGGACCTGCAGCAATGGGAACAGCAGTACAGGTTTTTCTGTGGAGCTCCTTGTCCAACAGATACTCGACAGTCACCAGAGCAAACCCCAACCTCGGACGCACAACTGTCTCTGCACTGGCAACCTAGGTAACTATAGAGATCTGCCGCAGGGCTCTCACCAACCGCTATTGTCTAGCCATGTTACCACCATTTTTAAGCACCGCTAAGATTATTTAATAATGGAGAAAGGTATAATATGGTTTGGCTCGTTGATAAAAGATAGTGTACAGGAGAGCTGAGGTGTTCCCCTGGCAAAGAGTCAGAGGTCAGCTGCCATTTTTGGCCCATTAATAAAGGTTAGCATATGGGAGAGCTGAGATGTTGCCCATGTCAACAAGAGCTCAGTTGCCATTTGTCTGATGGTTTGTACCATTGATAAAAGCTAGTATGTGAGAGCTGAGGTGTTGCCCATGTCAATTGATCAGACCTCAGATGCCATTTTTTTTATATGGTTTTGTCCATTGATAAAAGCTATTGTATGGGAGAGCTAAGATGTTGCCCATGTCAACTAGAACTCAGTTGCCATTTTTCTGCTGGTTTGGCCCATTGATAAAAGCTGGCATAGAGGAGAGCTGAGCTGTTGCCCATGTCAATTGATCAGACCTCAGATGTCATTTTGTATATGGTTTTGTCCATTGATAAAAGCTAGTGTATGGGAGAGCTGAGATGTTTCCCATATCAACCAGAGCTCAGTTGCCATTTTTCTGATTGTTTGACCCATTGATAAAAACTAGTGTATTGGAGAGCTGAGATGTTGCCCATGTCAACCAGAGCTCGGTTTTCATTTGTCTGATGGTTTGGCCCATTGATAAAAGCTAGTGTATGGGAGAGCTGAGATGTTACCCATGTCAACCAGAGCTCAGTTGGCATTTTGCTGACGGTTTGGCCCATCAATAAAAGCTAGTGTACGAGAGAGCTGAGATGTTGTCCATATCAACCGATAAGACCTCAGCTGCCATTTTTCTACTGGTTTTGTTCATTGATAAAAGCAAGCATACAGGAGAGCTGAGCTGTTGCCCATATCAACTGATGAGACCTCAGCAGCCATTTTTCGAATGGTTTTGCCCATTGATCATCTCTAGTGCTCAGACAAGCCAAGATATTGTCCATAACAACCAATCAGATTGCAGCAGTTTGTTTTTTACTGCAAGGTAGAGTGTAGACGCTAACATCTGGCTGGTCAGTGTGGGCAACACCACTCTTTGCATTTGTTCTCATTATATCTCCTAGTTGAGAATATTAACCAACACACTACAGACAGCCCCAGACCTCTGTCACCCACAACAGCCAATCACATGACATTATTTAGTTTGCACTAACCTATGCTTTATTTAACTGGTTGCCTTGGTGGTACAAGAACGTACTGCCCTTTGTAGTTAAATGCGTATGGTTGCAGCAACCGAGTTATATATAGTGACCTGTCTGTGTCCTCTGTAACCTCTTAATAAATGACTTCTAAAAAAAATTAAGTTAATGGCAAAGTTCTAAATGATGTGCCCTAAGGATATGGCCCAGGGTGCCAGAATAGGGACAATTGTGCGTAATTTGATTATAATTATTTTTTCATTCAAAAATATAATTTAGAAGACTTATTAAGAATTATGTAGCAGAACTTTCAAATTACTTAGGTTATCATTTGTAATATGTACTTGTCTTTTTAAAAAAAATAAAATGGCTTTGTAGATGTTATTGCAAACTGCAACATTAATTGCAACATTTTTATCAAATTTTTAACTACATTTTAAAGGAAAATAGCATGGTATTTTATTAGGTAAGGCCTCAGCTTGTATTACTAAAGAACATATGAAGAGCTACTCTGTCTTTCTGATATGTTACATACTGTATATGTGAAAATATTCAAGGTCTCCATATTTTTATATTTTATATATATATTATTTTATATTATGATACCTTTTATATTATTATTGTACATGAGAAAATATTCAAGGTCTCCATATTTTTATATTTTATATATATATATTATTTTATATTATGATATATTTTATATTATTATTGTTCATGAGAAAATATTCAAGGTTTCCATATGTTTATATTATTATTGATTTTTTCTTTATTTTTATAGTATTTTATATTTTTCATGGTTTTCACAATTTTTTTATATTATCATTTGTATTTTGTATTTTATTCTTATATTTTCATGGTTTACCTATTTTTATATTACTATTTTTATATTATTTTTGTGCTTCTTCTCAGAAAGCATTTGGGTTATTCATACAGTCCACAACCTAACTTGCTCTAAAAAAAAAAAAAAAAAAAAGAAAAGAAAAAGCAATTTTTGTTTTGCCCGCAGACGTAAAACATTTCCAAACCAGACACAATAGATGACATGTTGTCACCTTTTGCTGTTTTAATATTACAGTTTGTGGTCTATGTAGCTCCAGATATAAACACTCATAAGAAGGCAATGTGATATATTTGGATTGTATACATTACCCAATTCTATGTATTTTTTTTTCTTTTTTTTTTTTTGGGATGTTTGCTATTTATATTTTCTCGGCCAGTGTTACCTGTTTAATGACCGGAGTTTGTACTATTTCACGACTACATCTTTATTGCACGACCACGCGGCGGTGTTATTAGGCGCAGGCTTACATTGCTGTTGCACAGACCTAATAGCTCACATATATTCATTGTTGTCTGGCTGGCCTTTTGCTTCTGTGCACAAATTATTCATAACTTGCAGATTCAACAACACAATTGCCCACAAGCCAAAAAAAAAAGAACATATCGCGGTGAGGCCGGGCGGCTAATGCATACACGGATTGAAAACAATATGCTGCGGGACTTTGCAAGGCTGTGGCATTTGCTAACACATAAAAAGGCTTAAAGTAAACAAGAAAGCTAAATACGAGCAACTCGGGGATATAATCTTCTGGGAATAAGATTGTTGCTTTTGACATTATTGTCTATAGAGAAGACTGATTTTTGTTGGCTCTATAAGGCGATTGTCATCAAAATATGGGTTTACGGTGACGGGCGACGGATTCTGCCACTGCGGTTCATCTTGTAGAGCTGATTATTTGTGCTTTCTCCAGCAATTAACCGGAAGGGGCCGGCCCTACCATGGGCCCAGCGGGTCCACTGGACCCAGGCAGCACTTTGAGAGGGGCAGCAAATTAAACCACAGCCGCCTCTCCTTGTCTTCTATTTACCCAGCAAATTGACAGCCAATATTTTTTCCAGCAGTTTTGTGTGTCATGATGACCATTGCCCACCAGGCTGCTCTGCCTGCCCCTATACTGCCCTAGCCTGTCCTTATATTACCCTAGCCTGTCCATATACTACCCTAGCCTGTCTATATACTACCCTAGCCTGTCCATATACTACCCTAGCCTGTCTATATACTACCCTAGCCTGTCCATATACTACCCTAGCCTGTCCATATACTACCCTAGCCTGTCCATATACTACCCTAGCTTGTCCATATACTACCCTAGTGTGCCCATATACTACCCTAGCCTGTCCATATACTACCCTAGCCTGTCCATATACTACCCTAGTGTGTCCATATACTACCCTAGCCTGTCCATATACTACCCTAGCCTGTCCATATACTACCCTAGCCTGTCCATATACTACCCTAGCCTATCCATATAATACCGTAGCTTGTCCATATACTACCCTAGTGTGCCCACTTACTACCCTAGCCTGTCCATATACTACCCTAGCCTGTCCATATACTACCCTAGCCTGTCCATATACTACCCTAGCCTGTCCATATACTACCCTAGCTTGTCCATATACTACCCTAGCCTGTCCATATACTACCCTAGCCTGTCCATATACTACCCTAGCCTGTCCATATACTACCCTAGCCTGTCCATATACTACCCTAGTCTGCCCATATACTACAGGTTCCGGGACACTGCTTGAGACACAGCCATCCCAGGACAGCTTAGTAAAAATACTACCCTAGTGTGCCCATATACTACCCTAGCCTGTCCATATACTACCCTAGCCTGTCCATATACTACCCTAGCCTGTCCATATACTTCCCTAGTCTGCCCATATACTACAGGTTCCGGGACACTGCTTGAGACACAGCCATCCCAGGACAGCTTAGTAAAAATACTACCCTAGTGTGCCCATATATTACCCTAGCCTGTCCATATACTACCCTAGCCTGTCCATATACTACCCTAGCCTGTCCATATACTACCCTAGCTTGTCCATATACTACCCTAGCCTGTCCATATACTACCCTAGCCTGTCCATATACTACCCTAGCCTGTCCATATACTACCCTAGCCTGTCCATATACTACCCTAGTCTGCCCATATACTACAGCTTCCGGGACACTGCTTGAGACACAGCCATCCCAGGACAGCTTAGTAAAAAACGTGATTGTCCTAGCAAATCCGGGACAGTTAGCAAGTATGATGTAGTGCAAGATTATCATGCATCTGGGGCAGTGCCCAGGTATGCCCATGCATTAAGACAGCCCTGCTTATGTGTCACCAGTTACACGATTTTCCAGAACTTCACTCAATGAGCATCTTCAGCAATTAGAGAACAAAAAAAAAAGTCTTCCTGTTCTTTTTTTCCCCATAAATTTCTTTTTCTATGTTACATAGAAAGTGACGGCAGAAGTCCATTGAGTCTGCCCATTTTTATTTTTTGCTTTTTGTTTGTTCTTTTGAGGTTTTTTCCTTTCTCTTTTTTTCTTTTTTTTTTATGTTTACGTCTGTAAAGCAAGATTTTTTTTTTTTTCACCACATTGCGATACATAAAAAGCGAATGTGTGTAGAGATTCCCTAAAACACTTGTTACAATGTAGAAGAAAACAATGTGAATGAGCCCCCTAGATCATGTATGTGCCACAGAAATGACAACGCTATTCCTAAATTTGCCCCAGAATTATTCAACCAGCAGCTTGTTTTATGTATGCTATCGGTCCTTAATATTTGACTGTATCAGGTATCAAACCCCCGTACCATAATATAGTTTGTATCAATATATGATTGTGACAAGGAATTTTCAACATGGGATTATTTCAGGATTCTTTGGTGCCCTCTTGTGGATCTCATGACAAAATACAACAGTAAAATGTTATAGCTGAGCTCCAGGCAGGTATAAAAATGGCAGTTATGTATTCATTAAATGCAATTTTCTGAGATGCTTTAATCTGCCTAAAGATCAGACTCACACTGTGAGAGGAATGGGCAACACTGAGCCAATCAGGGCTGAACCGCATTGCATGGCATCGTCAGTCTCTCTTCCTGTTCATTTAGCTTTAGTCATAATCTTTTGACTAAAATGGCATTTAGTTTTTTAGTTGCATTTTAGTCATCTGAATTGTTTTAGCTATATTTTAGTCGACTAAAATCTCCACTACATGTTCTCATCCCATTCCTTTCCTGACCTGCCAGGCTGCATGCTCGGATAAGGGTCTGGCAGTGGCGTATCATCCATGGGTGCAGGGTGCTCACTGAACACGGGCCCCGAGGGGCGGGGGGGGCCCACAGTGCTCTGACCAACACTGCACATAAGGATTATCGGTGCAGTGTGCACACGGGCCCACTAATTTCATGATACGCCCCTGGGGTCTGGTATGGATTTTGGGGGGGACCCCACGCCCTCTTCTTTTTTTAAATTTTGGCATGGGGTTCCCCTTAAAATCCATACCAGACCCGAAGGGCCTGGTATGCATTGGGGGAGACCCCACGCTGTTTTTTTTTTCATTAATAGTAAATTGACGGCCTGTTTTCTTTACATTCATCTGTCAGTGGGAAACCTGCTGACAGCTGATGAGGCATCTGTTGATAAAGTGATTGCAAAGTCTCCTCCTTTTTTTAAAAAAAAAAGCTTGTTTTGCACAGGGCAGCCCGGATGCTCCACTTCTCGGGTCCCTCTTCGGCTCTGCTGGCCCCTCCCTCCTGTCGAGTGCCCCCACAGTAAGCAGCTTGCTATGGGGGCACCCAAGCGGAGTCACAGCTCCGTGTGTCCATTCAGACATTGAGCCCCGACCTGGCCCCATCCCCTCTCTCTCTCCTGATTGGCTAACTGACTTTGTATGACAGCCGTGGGAGCCAATAGCGCTGCTGCTGTGTTTCAGCCAATCAGGAGAAGGGTCCTGGACAGGTAAGACACTCGTGGACATCCCTGGAGAGAGATGGGGCTCAGGTAAGTATGAGGGGGGCTGCTGCACACAGAAGGTTTTTTATCTTAATGCATATAATGCACCTTCTGCCTTTACAATCACTTTAAAGTGGTTGTCAAGCCACTTGTATAAAATTCCCACATTCCCTCTGTATTAGCAGAATAAGTTCCCCCTGTGCCTGTGTTATAACATATATATACTTATCTGTGTAGATAACACACAGGCTTCCTAGGATCAGTTGTCGTTTTTCTCTCTCCTCTGCTCACCAAAGAGTTCCTGAGGGTGGGGCAGAGCACTGCTGCTGACATCAGCTGGAGACAGAGCTGTGTGTAGGAAGCCGGTGTGTTATCTATACAGATAAGAATATTTATGATATAACTTGGACACAAGCAAACTTCTTGTTCTAATACAGAGGGAATGGGGGCTTTAAAAGAAGAGACTCTACCTACTGACAGAGAGGGAGGAGGGGGGAGTTGAAGACAGGCAGAGGAGAATAGGAGAGCTGCTAGTGACACAGACTGCACAGACCACGGGGCTCTCAGGATCAGCTAATATGATAAGGGGAGTCAGCACTCAGAGAGGAAGTCATGACCTGGCATTATCAAACAGATATTTTAGGGCAGGGATATGCAATTAGCGGACCTCCAGATGTTCAAAAACTGCAAGTCCCATCATGCCTCTGCCTCTGGGTGTCATGCTTGTGTCTGTCAGAGTCTTGCTATGCCTCATGGGACTTGTAGTTCTGCAACAGCTGGAGGTCCACTAATTGCATATCCCTGTTTTAGGGGATACAGAGGGATCATTTAAAAAGCAAAAGCACCATGCTGCTAATTGCACATTAAAGAGACAGGAGCAGCATTTTGTTTGGGTTAACAAACACTTTAACCGGTTCCCCACCGCGCGCCGTCTTTTCGCATTTGGCCACCAGGGGGCGTGCGCGCGCACCCGCCGCACTCCTGGGGAGTGTGCCCGCGGCTCGGGCGGACCCGATGTCCGCCGGCGAGCCGCGATGAGCGGCTACAGAGAAAGAACGGGGAACCGCCGATGTAAACACGGCGGTTCCCCGCCCTGTCAGTGGGGCATGAGAGATCTACTGATCCCTGTCACTGGGATCAGTTAGATCTCTCATGCCCATGGTAGCCCAACCCCCCACAGTAAGAACACACCCAGGGAACACAGTTAACCCCTAGCTCTCCCCCTGCAGGTTAACCCCTTCAATGCCAATGACATTTATACAGTAATCAGTGGACATTTACATTTCTGATCGCTGAATAAATGTCATTGGTCCCAAAAAAGTGTCATAATGTTCCGACATGTCCCCCCAATATCGCATTACCGCTAAAAATCGCAGATCGCCGCCATTACTAGTAAAAAATTAAAAAAAAATAAAAACCCCAGAAATGAATTCTCACCATCCGTAAACGCGGCCACTTTTGCGCAAACCAATCAATAAACGCCGATTGCGATTTTTTTTATCGCAAATATGAGGAAGAATATAAATCGGCCAAAAACGGTGAAAAAAATTTTTTTTTTATATTTTTTTTTGGATTTGAATTTTAGCAAAAAGTAAGAAATTTGGGTTTTTTTGCAAATTGGTCGCTCTTCTTTTGTTTATAGCGGCGATCAGAAATGACGCAGAGGCGATCAAATACCACCAAAAGAAAGCTCTATTTGTGGGAAAAAAAGGACGCAAATTTTGTTTGGGTACAACGTCGCAGGACCGCGCAATTGTCAGTTAAAGCGACGCAGTGCCGAATCGCAAAAAGTGCTCTGGTCCTAAAGTGGGAAATTCTTCCGGGGCTGAAGTGGTTAAGGACACGGCGGCCGGCTTCCAGCTCAATGTGATAAATTACCAGATGAAAATATGCAGTAATTACCGCATTATGGAAACTTTACCACAGTAGTTATTTACCACACAATCGTTAGTGAATTGCACTTTCTAAACTGGTTTAACGCAAGAGCTATTTTACTGCATTTTATTTCCCGTTATTTAACTCTTAGTGAATTGACCCCAAGGAGTGCACTGGATTCTATGGATTGTGGACTTACTTTCTTCACAACCAGAACACAGGCAGCAAAAAAATCGAAGAGAATGTCTAGCTCCCCGCCGCTGTAGTTAAAAAAGATTTAGGCTGGAGTGCCACTTTAAGCACGCCTGATCTAGCAGCCACTTACAGACAATTGATAAATAAGTGTCTCCATATTTTCTTTGATTCCCGAACTTCCGCAGCTATCCCAGCTTTTGACACAAGTAATTACTACCAACCATTAGCAGAAAAGGATTAACTTCCTTTCCTATTAGGTCATTATAGAATAATTAAGGTTTCTATCTCTTTTTCAGTGAAGAAAGGGGAAAACAATTAGCACAAGAAAGATCAAAAATTCATAGGCTTTTCTTCCCATGGAAGGAAGGGAGGCGTTTGTGCTGGAAGATCTGTGCAAACAGTGCGGAGAACGCTCACAGGCACCGGCTTAACCCCTCCATATGAGAGCAGAATGACTGCTGGATTGATGGTGTCAAAATAACCCGCCGCAACCATTCAACACGCCAACGTTCATTTTGTAATGAAGTCTAATAATCAGTAATATAAATCTGAAATGCAAAGGTGTGAACTGTCTAATCCAGCCTTTCTCAACCATTTTACTCCAGAGGAACCCTTGAAATAATTTTCAGGTCTCAGGAAACCCCGGCTAAGGCTGATCCATTGGAGGACATTGGGAAAACATCCCTTAAATTGGTGATCAGTGGGAAGAAGGTTCCCCCCTACCAGGGGCGTTGCTAGGTCTACAAAAGATCTGGGGCTAGAGCCCATAGCAGCGAAGTAAAGAAAGACATACGCTTGAGTGAGCATACATGTGATAAAATAAATAATAATAGTAATAAATATACATGTGTATGTATGTATGTATGTATGTGTGTGTATATATATATATATATATGTACACAGTCTGCATTCCAGACCGGGACATACCTGCTAATTGCAGAACTGCACCCACCCTGTAAGAGACCCAGGGCTATGGGCCCCAGACTTGGGGCTATAGCCCCAATAGCCACCCCCTAGCAACGCCTCTGCCCCCTGCAGATGTGGTCACAGTGGAACCCCTGCAGTCATACTGGTGGATCTGCTAAGTGGTGTTGGACTTGGAACTATGTATCTCAAGTTTAACCAGGGTTCCATGGAACCCTAGGGTATCTCCAGAGGTTGTTAGGGGTTCCTTGAACAATAAGCAATTTCTGTCTCTCAGACACCATTGATTGTTTTATCTACATGTAAGGGGGTAATTCTTCCCAGTGACCACAAGTGTAAGGAGCATTTTTCCCACTGACCATCACACTAATGTTTCATGAGTTGTAGATTTTGCAGATTTTAGCAGGGGTTCGCTGAGGCCGGAAAGTTATTTCAGGGTTCCTCTGTGTTGAAAATATTGAGAAAGTCTAATGTAGACAATATCAGATGGGGAATCAATTGGCCACAGCTTAAGCACCCCTAACAACCTCTTGAGAAACCCTGGATGAGAATGGCTGGTCTAATCTGAAGCCTGATTTGTAACTCTGATTCGTGATCCAGTCACCCAGCCAGGTCAGCGACCCCACTTTTCTTTACAACAGTTAAGCAACACAGCTTGGTCACTGGCCTGGGGGGGGGGGGGGGGGGGGGGGGGGGGGGGGGGGGGGGGGGGGGGGGGGGGGGGGGGGGGGGGGGGGGGGG
>BLSH010217808.1:168858-206403 GCA_018402905.1 Glandirana rugosa
CCCCCCCCCCCCCCCACTGGCTCACTGACTGTGATTGTGTGATTAACAGCAGTGGGAGCCAATGAGCTTCCGCTGCTGTCTCAGCCAATGAGGAGGGAGAGTTCCCATACAGCCAAGGCTATTGTGAACATCACTGGATCAGAGGAGGCTCAGGTAAGGATTGGGGGGGCTGGGGGGGGGGGGCGCTGCGCACAGAAGGTTTTGTACCTTCACGCATAGAATGCATGAAGGTAAAAAATCTTCAGCCTTTAGAACCCCTTTAATTCAGTTTTAATTATAGCATTTACAAATCAGAGCAATAATTATCACAATAAAAAGGGAAAGGAAGCGACAAAAGAAATACAAGAAGGGGTGTAATGTGAAGGGATGTGCATAGTCCTTCTTATAACTGTGGTAGTCACTTGACAGAAGTACAGAGCAGAGTGATGGCCACAATGGGGTGCCTCTGGACCTTTATTGTCCCACCACAGGTCCTATAACAAGCTATATTGTTCAACTGCAATAATCTCTCAAAGAGGGAAGGACCTGGTTGGGCTGCCAGCAGGGTTTCTTGGATCTAGGGCCAGGCCAAGGGCGAGGCAATAGAGGAGCATTTTAGCTGGAGGTTGGCTCAAAAGCTGCTGCAAGCTATCATGCCATATTAGTTCACAGCTTATGAGGTGAGGGGCACACTTTAGCCTTGTCCCCTTGGGTTGTAAAGGACCCTGTCTCAACACTGGAACATGAGACTGTCTTTACTAAATTACAAATCCTTAGGCAGATGTAACATTCTCTTTAGGGCAGGGGTGCCCAACCAGTGGCCCCGGGGGCCACATGTGGAATGAGGATCCCTCAGATGTTGCCCGCAAACTCTTGCTCTGGGATGGCAGGTCGGCAAGATCAGACCACGGGTTGCCAACCTGCCATCCCAGAGCATCAGTGTTGTGAATGAAGCCGGCGGTAGAAGAAGCAAGGGGCTGTAGAGTAGAGCCACATAACCTGATGCTTTCTGTGTAGCGCCGGCTGCTGTCACAGGTGGAGTGATACCAAATGGACTTTGCCTGGGACAGCAACAGCCGACGATACCTGAATAGAAGACTGTTATTCCAGGTAAGTTTATTACTAAAATCACAGTGTATATATGGGCATCTCTCTTCTGCAGGATTTACCGACTGTGGCGGCTGGTGGTATATTTTTTTGGGGGGGTGGCAAACAATGCGCCCACAGCCACCCCCCCGGTTGGTCGGTCATCAGCCTCGCATTTACCCCATGTAGGTTGCAGGCAGCGCTTCCTATGGGTGGCGGGTGGTGGCTTACCTTGCTTCTCCTCCTCCTCACCATCATGGCGGCTCCCTCCTCCTCCTAGGTGGCCAATAGGATCGCTTCTCCACCCAGCTAATCGGGTGAGGGGTCTCAGGAATCAGGAAGACAATAATGAATATTAATGTTGTCACACAACTGGGTGGGCTCAGGACGCAGTGCTCTGCGTCCCAAGCCCACCCTTTTTTGAAGCCAATTAGAACCTCAAATGCTCTAATCACGTGCTTCAAAAAAGGAAAAACCCTTTGGAATCCATGTGTCCAGTGCCCTGCATGTAGATTAGGGGCCGGGCACGTGAATTAGGGGGCTGCGCCCAGAGGCGTAACTAGAACCTTCAGGGCCCCGGTGCAAGAAATTATGAAGGGCCCCCCTGACCCCTGGCCAGGGCCCTTCCTTCTTCCCACTGATCCTGGGGCCCTTTACTCCTATCGTGGGTCCCTTTATTACAGTACCCCAGTGGGGCCCTTTCACAAGTTCTGCAGCAGGCCCCAGGAGGACCAGGGAAGCACACAGGGACCCTCGGAACAGCAGAAAAACTAGATAGAGGAAAATGGAGGAGATTGGGTCTTCTAAATGTCACCCCGCCATTCCTCCTATTCAGGTGTACAAGGGAGGCACATGGGCCCCCTGGACCATGGGGCCCGGTTGCAATTGCAACCCCTGCAACCCCTATCGTTACGCCCCTGGCTGCGCCCCTGCTTCCCATATGTACTGGCCTCCACTGTTTACTGAGCTGCTTTCAAACTGATCCGCGGGTGCAGCTCAGTGTTACCGCACTGAGCCATAGACTTCTATTATTACCTGCGGGTTTGGTGTGCTTTCAGAAAGTGCACCACATCTGCAGGATATAATAGAATTCTATGGCAATGTGCACCTAAACCGCAGCTCATCAGTGTGAAAGCAGCCTTAGGCCCCTTTCACACAATTACCACCCAATTGGGCCCTCCAATCACCTCTATGGAATGGCAGATGTAAACGTACTTGTGTGCGTTTACACCCACCTACCTACAATCCGATCCACTAAAATAAAACAAAAGGGGATCCATCCCCTTCCATCTGGGCTGATCGGATCGGAGGGCCCATAGAGTAGAGTGGGCTGTGTCTGTTCTGCATATGCAGAGTGGACACGGACCTGTCATCCGCCTGCTCCTCTCATTGCGGCCCACAACCGGTTACCAAGTCGCTTAAATAGCCCTCACTCTTCAAAAGGTTGGGCACCCCTGCTTTAGGTAAAACTTCATTTGATTAAACGGTGATATTTATTGTATATCTAGATTTCAGCTTTAAATATAATCTTTTATCCAGCACCCCCCAATACCCAAACAGAGACTCTGGAGCCTGAATCAAGGGTATGTGTTATCACTTTACAAAACTATTGTTTTAGAATTAAAGTGGTTGTAAACCTTTCCATATAAACAGTGAAGGCACTCACTTCAGATGATACACAGAGATTAAACAAATCCTTCTACATAAGTTGTATCGGTCTATCTGCAATCTTCTCTTCTCTATATCCATCCAAAGTGCTGAATTTATAGGCTTGTCAGAGAGTTCAGAAAAAAGGGGGTGGAGAGCTGTGGTTTAACTCTGAGAGCTGATTAGAGGGAAGAGACACCCCCCCCCCCCCCTTCACACAACACACAGGAACAGAGCTGAGGCTGTCATCTTCTGGAGCTCCCTCCCCTGTCACCTTTTATCTCTTGGTGTCAGGAAAACTTGTCAGAAGTGACTCATGCAGATAGCAGAGGTAGGAGACAGCAGACAGGAATGACACTTAGTGCTCTGGATTGAGACAAGCACACGCTATAGAGGGATATGCTTTGTTCATTTTTCATGTCTGAGGTTTACAAACACTTTAAATTGAACTTAAATGGTTATATCCAGCAGTAGTTAGTCACATTCAACTAAATTTGTTCTGTAATGTTGGCGATGTTTTTTAGCTTGCTATCTACTACATTGGGGAGATTTCCCTTCCCTCCTTTCCTAGAGATAGCTCTTTAGGGTTGGAGATCGCGTTGGACTGACTCAATCAGTTGTAGGTCAATGGGTCGGTGATGATAAGGGCGGGTTGGAAGAGTTAGTCGTTTCCACATGTACTTGTAAAAGTAGTTAAAAAGGAGCGTCCAATATCCAGTGAAATGCAGGTCGGAAGGTGAATTTGTAATTATTTATTAAAAGTAGCAACAAGCGATCAAGCCAATTGGTTTTGGGAACCTGAACACATTTGTTTGATCACTTGTTGCTACTTTAATTAAATTAATTATTACAAATCCACCTTCAAACTAGCATTTCATTGGATATCGGGCAATTCTTTCCTAGAGAGGAAACAAATGAGAGGAGTAGAAGCGAGTTGTCACTAGAACAGGATCCCTATTGGATTGTGTAGCTTCAACTCTTGCTTTGGTGAAAACTCTTCAAACCATTGGAATGCGTCTTCACTTCTCTTGGTGACAATGGTCACCGGGACAAACCGAGAAGGGAACTCTCCACACAGGGTCTAACCCTTGCTTTCTCTATCCAAAACTAAAAAGACAATGTTTTGCCCTTATAGAAACTTTAAGTATTGTAGTTGATATCTTTGACGTATCAAGACGTCACCATCTGCCCACCTTCATCCACACCTTGCAACCTGAAACCATGCTCTTGAATGATTGTTCTGTTTAGTGATACTTGAATACACAGACTAGGATGTGGGTCCTCTGCTTCTTCATTAACATACTTTTCTCTTGTCTGTTGTAGGTGCAGGTAGCAGTGTGCACCACAAGTGTAACAGTGCCAAACATCGCATCATCTCACCAAAGGTCGAGCCAAGGACGGGGGGCTATAGCGCTCACTCTGAGGTACAGAACAATGATGTTTCAGAAGGCAAGAACGAGCACAGTCATGGCAAATCCAGTCGGGAGAAGAGGAACGGCAAAATGGCCAAGCCGGTGCTGCTTCATCAAAACAGTACAGAGGTTTCATCAACCAATCAGGTGGAGGTTCCCGACACGACCCAGAATTCCCCCGTATCCATCAGCAGTGGTCTGAATAGTGACCCAGACATGGCCGATAGTCCCGCTGTCACTGGTGTCTCTAGCATGGCCGTTGCCTCAGTAATGGGGAGCCTCTCCCAGAATGCCACTGTGTTTATGTCTGAGGTCACCAACGAAGCAGTATACACAATGTCGCCCAACACCGGTGCCAGTCAACACCTCTTGTCCTCAGATACCACTACCCAGGGACTCGTACTTGCAGTAAGTTCAGATGGTCACAAGTTTGCCTTCCCTACAACAGGGAGTTCTGATAGCTTATCAATGTTGTCTGCCAACGTCTCGGAAGAGCTTGTGTTGTCTACCACCCTCGACAATAGCCGAAAGATCGCTGAAGCCACAATGAATTTTGATCCAGACTGTTTTCTCAACAACCCAAAACAAGGGCAGACGTATGGTGGAAGCGGTCTTAAAGAAGACAACATTAGCTCGAATATGCGAAGGTCATCCAGCACAGAACGTAGTTTCGCTTTCAATGCAACTTTAGCTAAGGAGATAAAAACAGAAGACACCTCATTCGATCAGCAGCTATCAAAGGAGACCTTTCCATCAACGTCATCAAATACGCTAACCCTCACTCCTGGCTCCAGCTTACTTGCATCTGGCGGTGGACTGAGTCCTAGCACCACCCTGGAGCAGATGGATTTCAGTGCGATTGATTCCAACAAGGATTATTCAACAAGTTTCAACCAGACAGTGCAGAGCCCCCATGTACACCAGACCCCTTCCCCTAGCTTCTTTTTACAAGATGCCAGCAAGCCAATCCCTATGGAGCAAAATAACCACAACAACCTAAACGACTCAAACAACACGTACGTAAACACCTTGGGTTTGACCAACGTCAAAACTGAAGCGTCTAGTCAAGCGCCCGCTAACTGCAATGGCACCATTGACCAAGTTAGAATAGAGTCCACCTCTTCTCTCCAGCTCATGCAATTCCAGGCCAACTTCCAGTCGATAAATTCTGAAGAGGTTCAGATGGAGACATCGCAGCAGAACGAAGGGAACGAGAACCTCCTCAAGCCTGGAGACCTTCAAGCCTGCAATGCTGAACACTATATGCAGTCAGAAAACGCTGCCACAATGAGAAATGGCAACAACCTCCAAATTCTGCAGGGAAACATGGTGCAAGGACTCTATCCAGTGGCTCACCAGGCATTGAGCAACTCCTCCAACATGGAGCTTAACTTAGATCACTTTGATATCTCCTTCAGCAACCAATTCTCTGACCTTATCAATGACTTTATATCTGTGGAAGGAGGGAGTAACACCATTTACGGGCACCAGCTGGTAGCTGGAGACAGCAACGTGTTGCCGCAGGCCGAAGATGGGACTCGACCCACGTACTCTCAGGCTGAAATGTGCATACCTTGCTGTAGCCCTCAGCAGGCCAGTATGCAGCTGAGCAGTTCTGAGACAGGAGCCACTACAATGGCGTACATGCACGTTGCAGAGGTGGTGTCGGCAGCAGCACAAAGTACGCTGGGAATGCTGCAGCAGAGCGGGCGGCTGTTCATGGTGACAGATTACTCCCCAGAGTGGTCGTATCCTGAGGTAAGTCTTGTTGTCCAACCTGTAGCATGCTGTTGTTTATTAAAGTCCATCTAAAGCCAAAACTTTTTTTTTATTATTTTGGATAGAGTAAGGGTTGGGTCCAGGGGCGTTGCTAGGTCTACAAAAGATCTGGGGCTAGAGCCCATAGCAGCGAAGTAAAGAAAGAAATACGCTTGAGCGGGCATACATGTAATAAAATAAATAATAATAGTAATAAATATACATGTGAGTGTATATATATATATATATATTAATATATATACACAGTCTGCATTCCAGACCGGGACACATACCTGCTAATTGCAGAACTGCACCCACCCTGTCAGAGACCCGGGGCTATAGGCCCCAGACTCGGGGCTATAGCCCCAATAGCCACCCCCTAGCAACGCCTCTGGTTGGGTCAAAATTATGTATTTTTTACCATGTGTCTCACTGAGGAGATTTCCTTTCATTTCCTGTTCTAGAAACTTTAGGAAGTAAGGGAAATCCCCTCTTAGACATTTGTCACTGGAAAAAAAAGTGTCCTCATTGGACCCCTTTTCTGGACAACCTCTTTAATTCGGGATTCTACTTTGTTTAAGTCCTGGTGACAAGGACCACCAGGACAGAAACGGAGACTAAATCTCTCCAACGAGAAAAGAGACACCTATAAACCCTGACAGGGGTTCTAGCCCCTCACTGCTTTATTCAAAATAAAGTTCACAAAAAATGGCAGTTACTACTTGCGCTCCTAGATGTACTGATAAATAGTAATTCTAAATAAATTGTTCAAAGTTTTTAAATTGATCCTGCAGCTCCCTACATATAAGGCCTGCAGGGGGGAGCAATAGACACAGCAACAAAAATGAAGTATATGAAAATTAAGTAAATAAAATATATAAAGTATATGAAAATAAAAAAATATGAAATATATGAAGAATGCTAAAATAAAGCATTTGAAGTATATGAAAATAAAGAATATGAAATACAGTATATGAAGTATATGAAAATAAAGTAAATGAAATATATAAAGTATATGAAACTAAAAGAATATGAAATATATGAAGAATTTTAAATTAAAGCATTTGAAATATATGAAGTATATGAAAATAAAGAATATGAAAAATATGAAAATAAAGAATATGGAATGTATAAAGTACAGTAGTGAAAAAAGGAATTGAAATATATGAAGACTATGAAAATAAAGTAAATTAAATATATGAAGTATATAAAAATAATATATGAATGAAGAATATGAAAATAAAATAAATGAAATATATATGAAAATATAGAATATAAAGTTTACGTAAAGAAAGTATAAGAAATATATGAAGCATATGAAAATAAAGAATATGAAATATATAAAGTATATGAAAATACTAGTTAATGTTTCTATCAGAGGTTGTGAGACAGTCAACAGTAAATGGCTTCAAACATGCTTGGGATAAACATAAATCCATAGTCAGACAACAAGGTTAATGTAAAAAAAAAAATAAAAAAAATAAAAAGGGGCAGACTCGATGGACTACTCAGTCTTTTTCTGCCGTCACTTTTCTATGTTTCTATGTTTATGTTTCTATACATTTTATAAAATATATAAAGTATATGAAAATAAATAATATTGAATATATAAAGTATATTAAAATAAAGACTATGAAATATATGAAGTATATGAAAATAAAGTATATGAAAAATATGAAGTATATAACAATAAAGAAAATTAAATATATAAAATATATGAAAATACATTTTATAAAACATATAAAGTATATGAAAATAAAGAATATTAAATATATAAAGAATATTAACATAAAGAATTTGAAGTATATGAAAATAAAGTATATGAAGAATTGAAGAATATGAAAAAAAGAATATGAAATATATAAAGTAAAGTATATGAAAAAAAGGAATAGAAATATATGAAGTCAATAAAAAAAGAATATGAAATATATAAAGCGGGGGTCAGCAACCAGTAGATCTCGGACAGGTGACTGGTAGATCACAGTCTGGGCTTGCTGACTAGCCATCCCAGAGCATAAATTTCCCCTGCTCCCAGTACAAATCTGCCCCCCCCTGCCAGCACAAATCATTGCCCCTGCCCCACTCCCCCTCCAAGCTCAAATCCCCCCTCTCTGCAAATCACCCCCCCCCCCAAAAGAAAATAAATCACCCCTCCTAGCATGAAGCCTCGACCCCTCAACTGTCCCCTCCAAGCACAAATCCTCTTCCCACACTCTAAATCTCCCCTCCTACTCCTAGCACAAATTCTCCCCGCTTTTCCCCCTCCTGGCACAAATTCTCCCACCATCCCTCCCTTCCAGCACAACCCCCCCCCCCCCCTCAATTTCCTCCCCTAGCATAAATACCCCCAATCATCCCTAGTAGCAAGAATCCCCTCCAAAAAAAAATACCCCTCCTAGCACAAATCCTCTTCCCCCATGCAACTAAGGGCTCATTCAGCAGGCCCTGCTGCTCCCCTGAAAAGTGATCCAAGTGTGTTTGACAGGTGGTGAGGAGGAGATATGTTGCCTCCTCATCACCTGATTTAAACCCATGATTGGCATGCAGTGCATGCAATTGCGACATGGTAGTACGGCAATTAGACGTTTAAATCAGGTGTGAGGAGGTGACATTGTGCCTGGTGATCTTTGACTTCTCTCTTGTTGTGCAGGTAGATCTCCACCTCTTTAAAGGTTGCCTACCCCTGATATAAATTATATAAAAATAAAGAATATAAAATGAGCTATATGAAAATAAAAAAGTATATGAAAAATATGAAGTATATAACAATAAAGTAAATGAAATATATAAAATATATGAAAATAAAATGTATAAAATATATGAAGTATATAACAATAAAGTAAATGAAATATATAAAGTATATGAAAATAAAATGTATAAAATATATGAAGTATATAACAATAAATTAAATGAAATATATAAAGTATATGAAAATAAAGTTCATAAAATATATAAAGTATACGAAAATATAGAATATAAAATATATGAAGTACATGAAAATGAAGTAAATGAAATATATAAAGTACATGAAATATGCTTTTTTAATGCCTGAAGCATTGTTCTGGATGCTTTTTTTGACAATTGTTTAGGAAAGACCTACGTCATTTTTTACGTTATTTTTTTAAATCTTTTTACAATGTTGTAATAGTAAATGTTAGTAATTTAAGTATATCCAAACCAAAAATATAATATATTAAAGCTTACCCGTCCTTATATGTGGTGACTACATTCATTTTTAGGCTTTTTTTCCATTTATTTTCACCTGGTGATCTAGCCAACAACACACTTCCTATCTTAGGGTGGCTACGCTCATTGACAGCACTGTATCAATGGAAGAGCAAAATAGCCACCCTTTGACAGCAGCATAGTCAACTCCTGGAGAGGTTAGTGGTAGATAAACTAGTAGATTTAGACTGACTTTACATAAGTGACTTGCAAATTAAAGCCTAATTCCAACATATTTAAAATCTTACACAGAACCTTGATAGAATTTCTCACTCTTGATTCCAGCCTCATCCAGAACATTGAAAAGCCAGCCCTATTTGTACTTTTTTTTCATTCCACCCTCCATTCTCGCCTAGATGAGAATGATGTGTCCCTGCTCCTTGTGCCTCCTGGGATATGCACATCACATATCTCAGGAGGCTTCAGAGCTTCTACACAGTGCTGGAGGAGGGTGGAGCTGGCACCGGATGAGGGCAGATCTGGTGGTAATTAGGGGGCGGCCAGCTACCTGAATCCAGATGAGACAGCTGGCTCCCAATGACATCAGGAAAGAAGATGGCAGCACCAGTTCTTGCATGCAGTAGGGAGTGGCAGATCTAAGCAGAACGGTGCTAGATTCACTGGGAGTGTGAATATGTGAATTGAGGATAGCTCATCAAAACCAGGTAAGAGGGGAAAATCAAAATGATTACGGGACAATGAAGTTCCTCTTTAAGTCTGATTCAAACTAGCCTCGCAGGAAAATATTCTAGACCAGAGATGGCGAACATTGGCTCCCCAGATGTTTTGGAACTACATTTCTCATGGTGCAGTGTAGTTGCGCATAATGGGAAATGTAGTTCCAAAACATCTGAAGTGCCCAGGTTCGCCATCACTGTTCTAGACGGTCTACAAGGGTGGTACCTTGCGTTTTTATAATGTTAACCTTTTTTTTTTTCATAACTTTATTGAAATGTCACAAGTGCTCCATTCCAGCGCTGCAGCCTCTATAAGGCCATTTGGAAGATGACACTTGGCTGTGATCCCATGGAACGCTGTGGTTCCTTCATCCAACACCTATACTGCTACAGGACACAACAGTGCCATAGGAGTTGGAGGATGGAACCACAGAATGAGTTTGGTTACATGGGCATCCAACACTCCTGGAGGTGTCAATGTCGAAGGGTCCTACTGAGGCCCCAGCAATTAAATAGACGGAAGGTAGGAGACATGTGCCACCAGAGAAGGTCTTCTATTCCAGCGACCTTTGGTATTGAATTAAGAAAATTAGCTTTAAGGGATATCATCTTTACTTGACAAAACCAAAACATCTGAAGTGCCCAGGTTCGCCATCACTGTTCTAGACGGTCTACAAGGGTGGTACCTTGCGTTTCTACAATGTTAACCTTTTTTTTTTTTCATAACTTTATTGAAATGTCACAAGTGCTCCATTCCAGCACTGCATCCTCCATAAGGCCATTTGGAAGATGACACTTGGCTGTGATCCCATGGAACGCTGTGGTTCCTTCATCCAACACCTATACTGCTACAGGACACAACAGTGCCATAGGGTTTGGAGGATGGAACCACAGAACAAGTTTGGTTACATGGGCATCCAACACTCCTGGAGGTGTCAATGTCGAAGGGTCCTACTGAGGCCCCAGCAATTAAATAGATGGAAGGTAGGAGACATGTGCCACCAGAGAAGGTCTTCTATTCCAGCGACCTTTGGTATTGAATTAAGAAAATTAGCTTTAAGGGATATCATCTTTACTTGACAAACCAAAAAGCAAGGACTCACTCCTATTGTAAGGATTGACATACAGGTCATCCCATTATGCCCCTGTGGGCAACCAAGGCACAGCCTTCATTTACAGGCATATCTGTCATGCTATTATGAACTTGTTAGCGCTCATCGGTGCAAGCCATAGAACAAATGTCTACTGGGGAGCACAGAACTTTGGTTTCCCCGCACAACATGGCTGTCAGTACGCTAAGTATACTGTAGGTACGTGATAAGTAGGCCCCTGTGAATTTCCGTTTCTTACAACTAGGCACTTTTCCTGTTATGTTGGAACCTCAGGCATCTTTAACCGGCTCTGAGAAAAGTAATATTTTATATGAGCCGGCATTAAATAAACAGCAATCAGGCTGAAAGAGCAGATGTGGTATGTCAAAACGTAATACGCCATCTGCCAAAAATAATTGCGGACCCTAATGAATATGGGGAGGCAGATCGCTCCTGAGAGACAGAATTACTTAAAATTTTTTTAGAAACTTCAGGTCATTTAACAGGTATTTTAAGAACAGCTGAGAAAAAAACAGGACTGTTAAAGGAGAACCCTGGAAAAAAATATAAAACTCTTTAGTGAATAAGAAGAATTTAAATCTTTTCACCCGTTGCTGCTTTTTGGTTTTGGGTGTTGTGTGGTCAGGATAGCAACTTTCTAGCTTTGTTTAACCTTTTGAAGACCAGGCCTTTTCTGGCACGTTTTGTTTACAAGTAACAATCAGTTTTTTGGGGTTTTTTTGCTAGAAAATTACTTAGAATCCCCAGACATTATATATTTTTTTTTTAAAGCAGGAGTCCTAGAGAATAAAATGGTGGGTTTTGCATTTTTTATGTCACACGGTATGTGCGCAAGTCCATCCAGTCCAACCTGTGTGTGTGCTAATATGTCAATAGTACAGTCAGTAAAAACCAATACCGGGTGAGCTGCTCCTTCCAGGAGGTACCGCCATTCCTCCAAAGCCGACTTGATGGCCAGCAATTCCCTATCACCGACATCATAGTTCCAGCAAGATGGTGCACCACCACATTATGGGTGTCAGGTCCGAGCATTCCAAGATGAACAGTTTCCTGGAAAGTGGATTGGTCGTCGTGGGCCAGTTGAATGGCCCCCAAGGTCTCCCGATCTGACCCCCTTAGACTTTTATCTTTGGGGTCATCTGAAGGCAATTGTCTATGCTGTGAAGATACGAGATGTGCAGCACCTGAAACTACGGATACTGGAAGCCTGTGCTAGCATTTCTCCTGCGGTGTTGCTATCAGTGTGTGAAGAGTGGGAGAAGAGGGTTGCATTGACAATCCAACACAATGGGCAGCACATTGAACACATTTTATAAATGGTCAGAAACTTGTAAATAACTCATGAAAGACTAGAGTTACGTTAAAACCAAGCACACCATTGTTTTTCTTGTGAAATTCCCAATAAGTTTGATGTGTCACATGACCCTCTTCCTATTGAAAAAACAAAAGTTGGATTCAAAATGGCCGACTTCAAAATGGCCGCCATGGTCACCACCCATCTTGAAAAGTTTCCCCCCTCACATATACTAATGTGCCACAAATAGGAAGTTAATATCACCAACCATTCCCATTTTATTAAGGTGTATCCATATAAATGGCCCACCCTGTATATCCCTGTATGTTGTGGTCGTTAAGGTGCCCATCTAACAATCTTTTGAAATTATTGATGCTGAAACCGCTGCTTGTGGTAGGGAATTCCACATCATAACCGCTCTTACAGTAAAGAACCCTCTACGCAGTTTAAGGTTAAACTGCTTTTCTTCTAATTTTAGTGAATGGCCGCATCATATCCCCTCTCAAGCATCTTTTCTTCAGAAAGAACAAGTTCAATGCTTGTAGTCTTTCCACATAGTTGAGATCCTCCAGTCCCTTTATTAATTTTGTTGCCCTTCTCTGGGCCCTCTCCAGTTCCAGCACATCCCTCCTGAGGACTGGAGCCCAGAACTGGACGGCATACTACAGGTGCGGCCGGAAAAGAGTCTTGTAGAGTGGGAGAATTATCTGTGTCATAAATTTTTATTGATTTTTAAGAAAAAAAAAATTCACATGCAAGGTTACACATAGCCGTATAAGGCAAAGGCGACAAAACAAGGATACATATACAAATGTGTCTGACATATTTTGAGACCATGTCCCACCCCAGGTACCCATAAATGACCGAGGTCTGGAGTCTATCTCCAAGGTTACCTAGGGGTAGGAGGGTCCCCCCCCCGCCGACACCCCAACCGGGAGCTAACTGTGCCGGGCAGGGGCGGGCCACCGAGTGGGAGAATTATCGCTTTATCTCTGGAGTTAATCCCCTTTATAATGCATGCCAATATTCTTGTGGCTTTGCTTGCAGCAGCTTGCCATTGCATGCAATTGCTGAGCCTGTCATCTACTAGGACCCCCAGGTCCTTTTCCATCCTAGATTCCCCCAGAGGTTCTCCTCCTAGCAAGTAAACTGTATTCATATTTTTGGTACCCAAATGCATTATTTTACATTTTCCAACATTCAACCTCATTTGCCATGTAGTTGCCCACCCCGTTAATTTGTTTAGATCTTCTTGCAAGGTTTCCACATCTTGCGTGGAAGTCATTGCCCTGTTTAGCTTTGTATCGTCAGCAAAAACTGAAATCGAGCTGTTTATCCCATTCTCCAGATTGTTTATGAATAAATGAAATAGGATTGGTTCCAGGACAGAACCCTGGGGGACCCCACTTTCCACACCGGACCATTCTGACTATTCCCCATTTATCACCACCCTCTGGACTCACCCTCGTAGCCAGTTTTCAATCCATGTGCTCACCCTCTGATCCATGCCGACAGATTTTTGGAAATTTTTAATGCAAAAAAATACATAACCCAATTTCTTTGTAAAATATAAAATATGATGTTACACCAAGTAAATAGATACCAAACACACTTTAAAATTGTGCACACTTGTGCAGCAGTGACAAACAACATACATTTTACTATCCATAGGCAACACTTTAAAAGCCTTTACAGGTTACCACTTTGGATGAACACAGGAGGTCTGGTGCTAGAATTACTGCCCATGATCTGACGTTCATGGTGATACCTCACATGTGTGGGACGATGGCTGTTTGCGCGTGGGACGTTTTGCGTTCACCATAGCACGCAAGGACAGGGGAACTTTATTTATTTTTTTCTATTATGTTTATTTTTACACCGTTACATCAATTTTTTTTCTTTTTGATCACTTTTATTGCTGTGACAAGGAATGTAAACACCCCTTGTGACAGCATTAGGCATGTGGCAGGTACTCTTTATGCAGAGATCAGGGGTGTATAAAATCCCAAATCCCTCGTCTGCTCTTAAACGCATTTGATCACTCCAAGAATGGTGTGATCGAATGCTTTTGATTTTTTAAAATGGCGCCGTTGACATCGGTGTAAACTGGAAGTGATGTCATGTCATCGCTTCCGGGTGACCATAATCGAGAGCTGAACAAAGACAGGATCGGCTGGCCAGTCATTCAGGACTCCCAGTGGGACGGGAGATCCCAGTAAAGCTGCAGAAGGTAGCGGGAGGGGGGGGGGCACCATCCCACTATAACCATTTAAAGTCCAATGATGTACAAGTACGTCGCTGGTTGGCAAGTGGTTAAAAGCATCATACATCAAGTCAGCACATTTTGGGGAAGAACTTGCCCCTTGTTTAGGGTTTGAGCAGTGGATGTTATTAGAAAACCTATGTTAAGGCTGTCATCTCTTAATGGCCATCAGTTTATAGTTTTATTAAGATATGCCAGTCCTTTTCAAGCCTTAAAGTGGTTCTAAAACATAAACATGTCTTCCTTGTTTTAAGGTAAAAAAATGTTTAGGTAAAAGTATCGTCCCCTCACCACCCTATTACTTACATCACTCGATCCAGTGCTATGCCCGCCTGCAGTGGCACTATTCCCTCACTTCCTGGTCTTTCACAGGCTTCGCAGAGGTGGTGGCAGCCATTGGCTCATCCTGTGATGAGGGAGTAGGGGGGAGGGCCGAACCGCACTGTCTGTGTCTGTGGACATAAGCAGCGTAGCTCGGGATCGAGCCTGAAGGTGAGCCATGATAGGAAGTGGCTTCCTATGGTGTCACAGCGAGAAGTGAAGGAGCCTGGGGCACCGGTGGGGAACCTGAGAAGAGGAGGTTTGAGGTCACCGTGTGCAATTCTATTTCACAAAACAAGCAACAAGTAAGTATAAACCTATTTGTTATTTTTTTAAAACTTGCATTTACAATCACTTTAAACACTTTCAGACTGCCCTATAGCAGTTTTACTGCTACAGGGCAACCACTGTGCCCAGGATCAAGTATATATACCTGATCTTGCATTTCTGGGAAGGGGCACGTATGCGAGCCGCCGGTGGCTCGCTCCAGCTATGATCACACACAGCAGGAGCCAATCAGTGGGTACCATGGACTCGATGTCCGCTGGCACCCACCGATCATCAGCCAAAGAGACACGACTGCAACTCTGCAAGACATATTGCCGTTCTGACAGGAGGGATGGCACGAGTCCTGTGTCTCTGTAAAGCAGGGACTAAAGTCCATGTCTTCCCTTAGTAAAAGCACCTCCCACAGTGTAGTAAAACATTGGCTAGGCACACCGTTAACCCTTTGATCGCCCCTGATATTAACCCCTTCCCAGCGTGTGTCACTAGTACAGTGACAGTGCATATTTTTATCCCTGATTAATGTATTAGTGTCACTTGTTCCCAAAAAGTGTCAGAATGTCTGCCGCAATATCACAATCCCTCTATAAGTTGCCGATTGTCACCATTGCTAGTAAAAAATATCCCATAGTTTGTAGACACTATAACTTTTGCTCAAACCAATCAATATTCGCTTATTGGGATTCTTACCAAAAATATGTAGCAGAATACATATTGGCCTAAATTTATGAAGAAATTAGATTTTTTTTCAATTTTTTATTGGATGTGTTTTATAGCAGAAAGTAAAAATGTTTTTTTTTTGTTTTTTTTTAATTGTTGCTCTTTATTATTTATAGTGCAAAAAATAAAAACCTCAGAGGTGATCAAATACCATAAAAAGAAAGTTGTATTTGTGGGGAAAAAGGACATCAATTTTATTTGGCTACAACATCGCACGACCGTGCAATTGTAACGCAGTGCCGTATTGCAAAAAAATGTCCGGATCATGAAGGGGGTTAAATCCTACAGAGGTTAAGTAGTTACCATAGGTTTTCCCTTTCATTTCATTGTTGATTCAAAAACATCCATTGCTCAACCCCTAAGGAAGGGGAGGCCTTTCCCCTGAAACGCGTTGGCTGCATTTTATGCTTTTGACAATAAAAATTTCAAAAAAGAGTGATATGAACTTTTATTACTAGGCGCTTTTTAATGCCAACCCCCGAGTTTTATCATTTGCTGAGAGCTCCTTTTATCACGATCAAAGGGGTAGCAGCCCAAGACCAGAACAAGGTCCACCTACCCTATACCTTCATCAGTAATCACTCATATTCATTAGAACTACAGTAAGTCTCGCTTCTATTGGTCCAGCGCTGTCATACACACAACAGACAATGTTGGCGGAGCGCTGGTCTCATTTACGGTACTTCAGATACCCCATAGAGCACAACAAAAACAAAACAAATAGTCTGGAAATAATCAAAAGTTGGGTTCCCCTTTAAGTTCTGTCTAAACTTTAAAATGCTCTTTATTTTATTCTTGTTTTTTTTTTCTCCAAGAAACCATAAAGCCTGCTATAGGTGGGAGTCTATTAAAGCATTTTAAGACTAAAATGAAAACATCACTTTAAGGAATATGAAATTAAGATAAGTCTATGAATACATTATACTCCGCTCGGTAAGCTTAATAAGCAAAAGCAGGTGTTTGAGGATTATTACCTTCATTTGCATATAACAAGCTCCCATTTAACAAATTACTTCATAGAAGTTTTTTTTTTTTTTTAATGAAAACGCAGAACGTAGCCTAGATAGACTGAGAGGGGGAGGGGGAGTGGGGTCATTTGCTCCTTAAAAATCATATGACGTATTTCTTTCAGTGCCCCTTGTTTGTCACCCAAGATGGCAGAAGCTTTAACAGGATAAAGTGAGTGTCCATTACGGCTTTTAGGCCGATTGGTCATGTGACCAGGCCCCGGGAAAATGCTGCAGTTAACTTTAAAAAAAAAATGCAATTATATTACATTTAAACCCTAACTCACATTAATTTATTAAAGCACTATGGGGTTGATTTATTAAAATTGGAGGGTAAAATCTTGTGCAATTGTGGATGGTAACCAATCAGCTTCTAACTTTAGCTTGTTTAATTAAGCTTTGACAAAAAAAAAAACCTGGAAGCTGATTGGTTTCTATGCGCAGCTGCACCAGATTTTGCACTCTCCAGTTTTAGTAAATCAACCCCTATGTGCCATAACCAACTGCCTCTTTGCAGTCACGTCCTGTCTACATGCACTCCAATGATGGCAGTATGGCACTTCTTAGGGTGGGTTTTCTGGTGGTGACAACAGTGGACCATGCCTCAGTAATGTGTGCTTCCAAATGGTCACTTCCTTAGTCCTCCTGTAGTCTCCATCTGAAGCCCATGTGACACAGAGGAGCACAATGGGGGGGGGGGAAGGACACAGCTTTGTCACTGTAAGACAGAAAGTGCTGGGGGGGGGGGGATCATATCAGATATGAAAGCTACAGATTGAAATGTGCTGAAGATAACTTTTGACATTACATCAACTTTTTAAAGCTTATATTGAATTTCAGTGATCCAGTTTACATATACTTCAGTAAGGGCCAATGTTTTTGGTATGAATAAAGTGAGTTAAAACCCCTGTGGAGATATTATAGCTGTCTTGTCCCTCATTTCCTGCCCTGGTGACCAAACAGGCAGTTGGGGTAAATCTCTCCAACAGGGTCACAGATAGTAATAAAACACGATGGGGGACCAATAATTCTCCACTCCGTCCATAACTGGAAACAGGCTAAATATGGAGTTTGGCCTTTGAGTTATAGTCAAGAAATAACCCTATTCTAGGAAATATTTGCCATGACCCTCAAAATCCTGTCCTTGTGATCACACAGGTAAGGGGGGGGGGGTAAATCTCCCCAACAGGTTCACATATAGCAGTAAAGACATGATAGGGGTGACAGCAATTCAAGCAATTCATTCTCCACTCCGTCCACAACTGGAAAAAGGCCGGACATGGAGTTTTGACCTCCAACCTATATCTGAAAATTAACCCTATTGCAAAAATCTTTGCCACAACCCTCAAGATCCTGTCCTGGTGACCACACAAGCAGTGGTGGTGGTAAATTTCCCCAAACGAGTCACAGATAGATAAAACATGGATAAAACATAATAGGGGTTCCAACAATTCTCTAATTTGTCCACAACTGAAACAGGCTGCACATGGAGTGTGACCTTTGAGTTATAATCAGGAATTAACCCTATTCTAGAAATCTCTGCCATGACCCTCAAAATCCTGTCCTGGTGACCACACAGTTAGGGGGGAAGAGGTAAATCTCCCCAACAGTTTCACAGATATCAGTAAAAACATGATAGGGGTTCTAGCAAGTCTCCAATCTGTCCACAACTGGAAAAAGCTAGGCTTGGGGTTCGACTTCCAAATTATATCTGAGAATTGTCCCTATTCCAAAAACCTTTGCCACCACCCTTAAAATCCTGTCCTGATGACCACACAGGCAGTGGTGGACAAGGCCGGGACAAGGGGTGGGCAAGAGGGACAGCTGCCCTTGGTGCAGTAAATTCATTTGAGGAAGGGGGGCATCACATGTTGAGTTCCTGCCCCTATAGCATTTTAGGTCTGTAAGTTTCGGGAAGGAAGGTGGAAATTGTACTGGGGACACAATGGGGGAGGCTGGATTTGTAGTCAGAGGGGGGATTTGACAGGTGGTGACGAGGAAATTTGTGCTAGGAGGAGTGAGGATTTGTGCTGGGAGGGGGGTTTAGGAAGGGAATAGAATTTGTGCTAGGAGGGGGAATTGGGGAGGGGGTTGTGCTAGAAGAGGAAATTTGGAGGGGAGAGAATATGTGCTAGGATGTGTGTTTTTTGTGGAGCGAGCGTGCAGATCAGTGTTGGAATTTTTTTGTGGGGGGGAAAGGGGGCGGACTTTTGCTGAGAGATAATGCTCACACTTTGTGAGGGGGTGTACTTTGTTATCTTTGCCCGGATTGCTTGATGACCATGTCCCAGCACTGGTGGTGGGGGCAAATGTCCCCAACAAGAGTCCTGGATGGCGATAAAAACATAATAGGGGTTCCAACAACTCTCCACTCCGTCCACAACAGAAAAAAGGCTGGACATGGAGTTTGGCCTTCGACTTATATTTGGGAATGAACCCTATTCTAGAATCCCTTTGCCAAGACCCTCAAAATCATTGCTCACCCAATGCCATCCCTGGATTTCACACCACACAAGTTTCAGTAACTGCCAAATGTTCGCATGTTTGCTCACAGACAGCGCAAAGAGCAGTCAGAGATGACGTGCCAAATGCGCTTGCCCTTAGCAGTCAATTAGATTTCAATTTACTGAAGTCGGATCAGCAAGGTATTGTCTTAGTGTATAATCCTGTTAGTGGCAAGCCGTTCAATGTGGGTGGAATGGAGTGGATGAAGACATGTTTAGCCCTGTGGTGTACTGACCAAATAAATGAACTAATGAGTTACCATGTCTACAGCTAATGCAAAATGTGCAGATTGCATCCCTCCAAAAAATGACTACATCTACCGGCTATACATAGAAAGGTAATAAATAAGATCATTATAGGACTAAGTATATTCAGGTTATTCTGATTCATTGCTGAAACTTTGCTAAGATGGTAAACTGGCCGGAAAAAATGGAAAAATAAACAAAATCAACTTTGTATTAGTTGAGCCTGGGGTAGCGAGTTGTTTTTTTCATACCTCCAGCAGCAAGCGTGCTAGGAAGAAAACCAGAAATAACTCCTAAACCTTGTTATTTGGAGTTGCATTCAGTAACACATTAGAGTTTGTTTTCTTAGTGAAATTGTGTCCTTGTTTTTCCATCTGCTAGACCTTGAGTGACTCAGATAAGGTCAAGTAGTGTGGCTAATTGGATGCATTTTGAATGCAAGCAGCTCCCTCCAGTGGATTAGTTGTGTAATTCAGTGGTTACCAGTGATAAGTTTCATTTAAGATGCACATAAATGTATACATACAGATTACTGAGAGGTATACCCATAGAGATAGATTACCTTATACCATATATCTACCATTGTTTTTGCTTTTCAAAGTTGAATTTGTTAATTGGTTGTATGTTACATGGCAGTTTACTGTATTTAGCAAAGTATTTAGATAACCAGGATATTCTTATAGAGTGGGGGTCCAAATACGAGGGTCACCTAGTATATTTTACAAATATTCATGGGCTGAAAAAAAAAACAGTTTTATAATAAACATCAGGTTCCCCCTTACATCAAAGTCGCCATCATTATGGTCCCCATCAGTGCTTCCCCCCTACATCAGGGTTAACGTCATTGTCCTCATCAGAGCCCCCCTTACATCAGGTTGAAGAAGAAACCATAGGCAGCCTTCTGAATCTCAATCTGTGCACATTGAGGATAGGTCAACCCTAGCCGCTGGCTGGATAACATCTTGAAGCGGGCCTGATGTGGACTTTGGTCATAGTTTGAATAACCTTGTGGAGAGGGCAGATAGATAAATACATAGATATAAAAAGAGAATTAGAATAGATAGATAGATAGATAGATAGATAGATAGATAGATAGATAGATAGATAGATAGATAGATAGACGCACTCATCCATGTCTTTATGGATCTTGCTTTGTGCAATGGTGTGCAGTCATGTTGGATTAAGAAGGGGCCATCCCCAAACTATTCCCAGAAAGGTGGGAGCATGAAATTGTCCAAAATGTCTTGCTATGCTGACACCTTAAGAATTCCCTTCACTGGAACTAAGGGACCAAGCCCAACCCCTGAAAAACAACCCCCACCATAACCCCCCTCCACCAAATGATTTGAATCAGTGCATTAAGCAAGGTCCATAAAGACGTGGATGAGCGACTTTGGGGTGGAGGAACTTGACTGGCCTGCACAGAGTCCTGACCACAACCCGATAGAACACCTTTGAAGCTGTTATAGCTGCAAAGGGTGGGCCAACTCAATATTGAGCCCTACGGATTAAGACTGAGATGCCATTAAAGTTCATGTGCATGTAAAGGCAGGCGTCCCAATACTTTTGGTAATATAGTGTAGATAGATAGATAGATAGATAGATAGATAGATAGATAGATAGATAGATAGATAGATAGATATGCATTCAAATATTTTTCCAATTCTACGGTTCTACCCAAAGCAAAAAAATAAAGTATGAGCTGGACAACACTTTAAGATATCTTATTTGATCTTGAGTAGAATTTAAAGGGATCCTATCACCGGACCATTCATTTCATTAGCAATCTTCCTATAAGTTTATTTGTACCTTTAATGTATGCTAGGTATTCTTTTATATCTGTAAAAGCCTCCCCAGTGTAGACATCCAAAAGCCCTGGGACTGCTGTTGGGTGATGCCATCTTGGCAGCAGTCCCAGCACACTCAGAGCTGTCATTTAAATGACACACTATGGCAGGGGTAGGCAAACTAAGCACTCCAGCTATGGTGAAATTCAAATCCTATCCTGCTTCTGCCTCTGGGAATCATGCTTGTGGCTATCAGCTTGCACTGTCTCATGGGAGTTGTAGTTCCACAACATTGCATAAAACAACTAATAAAATGAGACTTTGAGTGACACACAGGGTGGGAGGCAGGTACATGATGGATCAATAAAAAAATGTATTTAGAAAAGATATTGGAATAGTAAGATATATAATTAAGGTATGTTCATATACAGGTAATGTTAATATACAGCTAATCACAGAGTATACATCCAATACACGATTGAACAAAAGAGCAACCTTAGGATAATAAATACAGTTTAGGTATATAAACATGGTAATACATGAATCCACAATTCCCCGATCCATCAATTAACATAGATAGCGACTTATGCCTGCTCCTGACGAGTGATGGAAATATCACGAAACGCGTAGAGCTGTCAATCATTTACCAGTCCACCTCAGCAATACAATTTTTATATATTTTTTACTTTTATGTCGGGGCGCACCTCCCATTGGAGGTACCAGGTGCCATGAACCACACAGACTGCCATCTGCTGAACACTATTGGTCGTTATCTATGTTAATTGATGGATCGGGGAATTGTGGATTCATGTATTACCATGTTTATATACCTAAACTGTATTCATTATCCTAAGGTTGCTTTTTTGTTCAATCGTGTATTGGATGTATACTCTGTGATTAGCTGTATATTAACATTACCTGTATATGAACATACCTTAATTATATATCTTACTATTCCAATATCTTTTCTAAATAAAATTTTTTATTGATCCATCATGTACCTGCCTCCCACCCTGTGTGTCACTCAAAGTCCCATTTTATTAGTTGTTTTATGCAATGTTGTATACTTTACCAAGTATCAGGGATGCAGGCGTGCAACCCTACCATGTCACGACCTCATTAAAGTTCCATCTCCCCAACCCTTCCCCCTTTTTTTCGTAGTTCCACAACAGATGGAGTGTCAAGGTTGCCTGCCCCTGCTGTAAAATATTCCCTTTCACTCTTCGCAGCTGAATAAAAGGTTATAAGGGGTGTAGGCTTGTGCAGTCTTCTTTATCCACTGCAGGTGGAGCTCAACTGCAGATGGCACTTGGGTCCTCTATGTTTTCCTGGGTCATAAGGGGCAGCTATCCGATTGGATGCTGGCTCCCCATGTGACTCTGGCGGCCGTCTTGGATCATGTAGAGTCTATTTAAGACCCTGGCTCTAGGCATCAAGAAAAGTGCAGGGAGACGCCATCCTTCCTGTAAGCCTCCCCACTTGGGTACGGACCGTGCAGGCCACATTTCACCTCTCAAGACAGACGCTGTCGGCACTCCTGAGGCCTACTTCAACTACATGTCATTGTTACTTGCTGTTAGTGCTCCCAGTCAGGTTGCCTTCCCTCCGGGCCTGTTCTCTATTCCCGAACTTCAGTTACAATATATTTCTGTTTCCCAACACTAGAACTCTGAGTGTTTTTCTACCGCCGAACCATGCTGCCCCCACTCAAACTGGTATTAGGAGAATGTCGGAGGAGCTGGGCCGGCACACACACAGTAATTAGACACTCTCATAAAAGGAAGGGGCTCTGACAAACAAGAAAGGAGACCAAAGTGAAATCAAATTCAAGGACACATTGCAAGTGAATAAAACATAGTTTATGGGAAAGGAAAAACGCTGCAAGTCAGCATGTAACATACTACATTTTTCAGCGCTTTCACCTGCAGCTTTATCAGTTCATGCCAGGGCCTCTTTAACTACCTCTTCGGCTCTTTACCAAGATCTGGTTTGTGCCGTGACACAGTGCACCCACGGTTGCCGTGCTTGCACGCCTGGAGCGACGTCATATGAGCAACAGAGCATCCCAGTCATTTATCTATATGGCGGGATGCTCTGTTGTTTATATGACGTGGACTCCAGTCCAATCATGCTTGTGCTCCTATTATGGGCGCGCTGTGTCCCCGGGATGCGGCGTGACCCAGATCTGGGTAAAGGGCCGATGACGTGGCTCTTTACCCATGTGATCAGCTGTGTCCAATAACAGCTGAACACATGTAAACAAGGAAATGCAGTTTATCGGCTCTCCTTGCCTCACACTGACACTGACAGAGTGTGTGGAGAGGAGAGCCGATCAGCGTCATCTCCTCACAGAGGAATCTGTGCAGCTCCAACAGTGCCCATCAGTGATGCCAATCTGTACCCATCAGTGAGGCTAATCTGTACCCATCAGTGATGCAAGTCAGTGCTGACTTTCAATGCCTATCAGTGTCTGCTCATTAGTGCCACCCATCAGTGCCATCCATCATTGCCCATCAGAGCCACCTATCCATGCTGTCTATCACTGCCCATAAGTGCTGCCTATCAGTGCCACCTATCAAGGCCCATCAGTGCCGCCTATCAATGCTCATCAGTGCTGCATATCAGTACCGCCTATCAGTGTCCATCAGTGCTGCATATTAGCACCCCATCATCAGTGCCCTTCAGTGCCGTCTCGTCAGTGCCACCTCATCAGTGCCCATCAGTGCAGCCTATCAGTGCCCATCAGTGCCGCCTCTTCAGTGCCCATCAGTGCAGCCTATCAGTGCCCATCAGTGCAGCCTATCAGTGCCCACCAGCGCAGCCTATCAGTGCCCATCAGCGCAGCCTCATAATCGCTTATCAGTGAAGGAGAACAATTACTTATTTACAAAATTTTCTGACAAAAAATAAGAAACTTTTTTTTCAAAATTTTCAGACTCCTTTGTTTTTTTAGCAAAAAATAAAAACCCCAGTGGTGATTACATACCACCAAAAGAAAGCTCTAATCTGTGCCTATCAGTGATGCCAATCTGTGCCTATGAGTGATGCTAATTTATACCCATCAGTGAGGCCAATTTATATTCATCAGTGATGCAAGTCAATGCCGACTTTCAATGCCCATCAGTGCCTGCTCATCAGTGCCACTCATCAGTGCTGTCCATCATTGCCCATCCTTGCCACCTATCAGTGCCCATCAGTGCAACCTATCCATGCTGCCTATCATTGCCCATAAGTGCTGCCTATCAGTGCCACCCATCAAGGCCCATCAGTGCCGTCTATCAATGCTCATCAGTGCTGCATATTAGTGCCGCCTATCAGTGTCCATCAGTGCTGCATATTAGCGCCCCATCATCCGTGCCTTCAGTGCCGTCTCGTCAGTGCCCATCAGTGCCGCCTCATCAGTGCCCATCAGTGCAGCCTATCAGTGCCCATCAGTGCAGCCTCGTCAGCGCTTATCAGTGAATGAGAAAAATTACTTATTTACGAAGTTTTCAACCTCTTTTGGTTTTTTTTTAGCAAAAAAATAAAAACCCGAGTGGTGATTACATACTACCAAAAGAAAGCTCTATTTGTGTGAAAAAAAAATGTCATATGGGTGCAGTGTTACATGACTGCGCAATTGTCATTCAAAGTGTGACAGCGCCAAAAGCTGAAAATTGGTCTGGGCAGGAAGGGGGTGAAAGTGCCCGGTATTGAAGCAGTGCAAGACCTTTTTCTTTCCTGCAACTTGCAGAGAAAGACAAAAGCTTTCATACATTCTCCTCTCTCCTAGAAGATAATATAATATTGCTGAATATTCCTACCGCACACAGGCATTATCCTTCGCTTCTGACAAAGGACCAATTAAATCAATTTATTTTCCCACTCACTAATGCATGGGACTTGTGTAATTGTACCCCGACCCATTTTAGCATGGCTAATCAGAATATTTGTGACTGATTGCAAAATTATATCCGCAAATCATGCCTCGCTTAGCGCATCTTGATGGGAAATCGGTGGCGGTAATCATGTCTCTTGTTAATAGCGACTTTTATGTTCCGCTTTTATCGTCGGAACTCTTTTTTTTTTTAACAGGTTTCCACTCAAATTGAACCTATTTGAAGATACATGAAAAACACTTTTTGATGTAGAAATGTAAATGTGGTACAGCAAAAGAGGAGGATAATCACATCATGGGACTGTGGATATTATATTGATAGAGGGTTGGATTAGCAGACTTTGATATGTTTTGCTGCATGCCTTTAATGTCGTTGGGTTAAAGAAGAATTGAAATTTAATGGAGAGTGCCCTTTCCAAGCGCCCAGTACAAAAGTTTATCTTACTTAAAGGACTTTTTGAAACATTTAAAGGGTTAATACAATGTAAAGGTGAACTAGAACTGTATACCCTCCCCACCCCAAGTAGTCCCTGCTGTACTTACCTCCAGGGATGCTGAGCTGTCAGTGCCCATGCAGCAGGGTTGCCAACCGCCAGTAAATTTACTGACAGTTTGTAAAAATCAGTGATTTTTACAACTGTCTATGAATATCAGGGTCTGATAATTTGTCATGCTGTGCTGATTTTTTAAGTGTAAACCAATCAAATGACATGATATGGGTGTTGCCAGTGTTCCCATGTTGTGTTTGAATATCAATTGCCTTAGCTTTTAATGGGAGTTGTGTTATTTTTCAGGTTGCCAGTAAAAAATGTTCTCCGCCAGTAAATTTGCCATGTTTTGCCAGTAAAAAATGCTGCGGGAGGTTGGCAACACTGCCATGCAGCCAGCCTAGTGTGCAAGAGGGACTTCAGGATTGGCTAGTTTTGGCACCAAACCACAAGTCCCTAGCACCGCTCCAGCCCTGCTAGGACACTGCCCTCTGCCATCATGTGCCCTGCTCCTTGCCATAGGCCTCCTCATGACACCCACAGCCATAGACCTTTATATCCAAAGGAAGGAATGTGCCCACAAGAAATAGAATTGCTGCACTCTACTGGTGGTAGTCCAGAAACGGCATTACAGTCGCATCACAAGGACATACAGTATCTCAGAAAAGTAAGTACACCCCTCACATTTGTGTAAATATTTTATTCTATCTTTTCATGTGACAACACTGAAGAAATGACACAATGTAAAGTAGTGAGTGTACAGCTTGTATAACAGTGTAAATTTGCTGTCCCCTCAAAATAACTCAACACACAGCCATTAATGTCTAAACCGCTGGCAACAAAAAAGAGTACACCCCTAAGGGAAAAAGTCCAAATTGGGCCCAAAGTGTCAATATTTTGTGTGGCCATCATTATTTTCCAGCACTGCCTTAGCCCTCTTGGGCATGGAGTTCACCAGAGCTTCACAGGTTGCCACTGGAGTCCTCTTCCCCTCCTCCATGATGACATCACAGAGCTGGTGGATGTTAGAGACCTTACACTCCTCTCCCTTCCGTTTCAGGATGCCCCACAGATGCTCAATAGGGTTTAGGTCTGGAGAAATGCTTGGCCAGTCCATCACCTTTATCCTCAGCTTCTTTAGCAAGACAGTGGTCGTCTTGGAGGTGTGTTTGGGGCCTTTATCATGTTGGAATACTGCCCTGTGGCCCAGTCTCTGAAGGGAGGGGATCATGCTCTGCCTCAGTATGTCACAGTACATGTTGGCATTCATGGTTCCCTCAATGAACTGTAGCTCCCCAGTGCCGGCAGCATTCATGCAACCCCAGACCATGGCACTCCCACCACCATGCTTGACTGTAGGCAAGACACACTTGTCTTTTTACTCCTCATCTGGTTGCCGCCACACACGCTTGACACCATCTGAACCAAATAAGTTTATCTTGGTCTCATCAGACCACAGGAGATGGTTCCAGTAATCTATGTCCTTAGTCTGCTTGTCTTCGGCAAACTGCAGGCTTTCTTGTGCATCATCTTTAGAAGAGGCTTCCTTCTGGGACGACAGCCATGCAGACCAATTTGATGCAGTGTGCGGCGTATGGTCTGAGCTCTGACAGGCTGACCCCCACCCCTTCAACCTCTGGCAGCACTCATACGTCTATTTCCCAAAGACAATCTCTGGATATGATGCTGAGCATGTTCACTCAACTTCTGTGGTCGACCATGGCGAGGCGCTGTTCTGAGTGGAATCTGTCCTGTTAAACTGCTGTATGGTCTTGGCCACCATGCTGCAGCTCAGTTTCCGGGTCTTGGCAATCTTCTTATAGCCTAGGCCATCTTTATGTAGAAAAAAACAATTATTTTTTTCAGATCCTAAGAGAGTTTTTGAGGTGCCATGTTGAACTTCCAGTGACCAGTATGAGAGAGTGAGAGCGAAAACACCATATTTAACACACCTCCTCCCCAATCACACCTGAGACCTTGTAACACTAATGAGTCACATGACACCGGGAGGGAAAATGGCTAATTGGGCCCAATTCGGACATTTTCACTTAGGGGTGTACACACTTTTGTTGCCAGTGGTTTAGACATTAATGGCTGTGTGTTGAGTTATTTTGAGGGGACAGTAAATTTACACTGTTATACAAGCTGTACACTCACTACTTTACATTGTAGCAAAGTGTCATTTCTTCAGTGTTGTCACATGAAAAGATAGAATAAAATATTTACTAAAATGTGAGGGGTGTACTAACTAACTTGAGATACTGTACATTCCGGAGTCACTTGACATGATACAGTGAATCGCATATAGTGGACGGTCCGCAGTAGTCACAGGTAAAAGAATGTGCACCACTTTAACAGCCATCTCCCTTATAGTCTCTCCTCCACCCAGGGTCATCAGTACTCACAGGATTGTGCTTCCTGTAGACACCTCCATTCTGGGTGCATCTCTCCTAGGAAACCTCCAGAGAGGTTGCCTCACATAGGGATCTCCAACCTGGCCTAAAACACCTTTTGCAATCCACCTTTGCCCCCCCCCCCCCCACCTCTATAAGGGACAGATAGAATACAGTTTCCCCCTCCCTCGTAAAGGTCCATCCACCCACTCTCCTGCCATGTCCAGGGCGTAAGTGTGCTGGCTACATTATCACAGGTGTGGGGTGTTTAGCTCCAATGCCCCAAGACTGTGTATGCCCCTCCCCACCTGACGTATATGTGGGTGCTATCTCACTCCTGACATTAGTGTGGGAGGGCTCTATATAAATGGGGTCTAACACCTAGTGTCATAACCTGTTGCTGTACCATTCTGGTACAGTGCCACCTAGTGGCAAAGTGGCTATCTGAACCTGCCTACAACTGAATTTGAAAATCCCAGATCCATCTCCATCTTCTCTGTGCAGTGCTTCCAGGATGGAGCAGAGCAATTCATGCTAAGCACTGACCAATATGGATCATGCTGGTCCATCCCAAAAGCGCTGCACAGAGAAGAGGGAGAATAGTAGGGATTTCAAATCCCCAGACTGCTAGAACAGCTACATGGGCACTGACAGCATCCCTGGAGGTAAGTACAGTGGAAACCGGGGTTTTTTTGTATAAAAGTGAACACTTTAATGGTTAAGAGCATCAAATATAGCCACTGTGTTTTGGGGGAAACAAGCCTCTTCTTCAGGATTTGAGCAGTCAACATTAATAAAATCAGGACAGAATGCACTAAGGGACCTGCGTTAAGGCTTGATGAAGACTAGCAATGTCCTGACCCACTGATGTTGGCCAGCTGAGTCACTTGACTGCATCTTATCTTATTTCTTAGGTTGTCTTTGGGGGGGAAACACTTTATTGAGACATAGTTTTTCTTTTCCTTTCTGGAACAGGTGACTTTTCATGCCCCACCCCACTTCTTGATTTTACATGGGCGAGAAGCAGTGGCAGCTGGTGTTTTTTTCTTTTGGGGGGGCGGCAAACAAGCACCCCCCCAGCAGACCACGGCGTGGCTCTGACACCAATTCCCCCCCCTCCAGGAGGCCGGCATTGTAGCAGTGTCCTCTCCTCCACTCCCGGGGTGCGGGCAGCGGCTCCGGGGTCTGCTCCCCCCACACTGTGTGTCTTCTCTCTGTTCCTCCTAAGCACTAGGCATCCAATCAGTGGTGGCTGGTGGATTTTTTTTGAGGGAGGTGACAAACAGCCACCCCCCCAGTTGGTCGGATGGTGGCACCCCTCCCCCACGGGTACTTACCCCATCAGTAGCGGGCGGGTGGTGGACGGGCTTCTACGGGCAGTTTGTGGGCTCCTATGGGTGGTGGGTGGCTTGCGGGCTCCTATGGGTGGCAGGCAGTGGGCGGCTTGCGGACTCCTATGGGCAGCGGGCGACTTGCGGGCTCCTATGGGCTGCGGGCGGATTGTGGGCCCCTGTGTCCTCTCTGCATCTTCTGCCATGCAGCTCCTCCCTCCTCCTACTAGGCATCCAATAGGATCGCCTGACCTTTCAGCCAATCGGGTGACGGGGCTCAAGACCCACTTCCTGATTGGCCGGGAGGAGGGTACAGTGTGGCGATAGTGAATATTCATTCGCTGTTGTCACACAACTGGGTGGGGGGGCACTGTGCTCTGCGCCACAAGCCCACCCTTTTATGGAGCCTATTAGAGCCTTTGGCTCTAATCACGTCCTTCAAAAAAGCACACGCTTGCCATTGGAATCCATAGTCCGGCGCCCTGTATGTAGGTCAGGGGGCCAGACACATGGACGGGGGGGCGCCCATGCGCCCCTAATAGACGGGCAGCCGCTGTTGGAATCTAGTGCTTTTTACCTATTCAGTAAACGAAATTCAACTATTTCACTTAAACGTGTGTAATTATTTTTGTTATCAACAAAACTGTCTGAACCCAGGCTGTCAGAGGTGGCGGAGGACTTGCATGGTCGGGGCAACCAAAGGGGTATAGATTTAGCAAGCAAGCAGCCCTCTTGGGAGTAGCACTACACCTATATGGTTTTTATTGCTGTCTGTGCCCCCACTAGGGGGAATCACCACTTTCGCTTTCACTTTTGGCTGCAAAGTGCTCAGAAGGAATAAAGAGCCGCCACAGCACAGTAACTTTGTCAAACACTTTATTAGTAAAAAAGCTATTTCAGTCACATAAAATTGTGCACAGAACCTGGTGCACTACATCAGAAATGCTACAAAACTTCCCCAGTGTTATTCCAATGCCACATTTCCAGTAACTGCGTCTGACATTATCCAACTCTGCCCAACACGTTGCGTCATTGGTCACTTGACTTCATCAGGGTACCCCTGTACAGGACTACACAATAAAGGGGACATCTTACATCCTGTTAGAAGTTCACATTTAAGAAAGTTCATATTCCCTTTACCTTCTAAGTCCTCATGCATACAGACTTTGTAAGGTGGTACTAAGTGAGGGTTTTCAAAGCTTGAAAATTACCCACAAGATGCCAAGTCAGAGATATTACATTGAGCCCTGGCTTTGTGCCTTAAGGACAAGGATCCAACACCATAATTAATGCAATTTCACTAAGGACTTTCTAAAAGCAGTTTGAAGTGTAATATTATATCACAATATATGTGATATTTTTCAACCTCTGAAGCTCCTGGGTTTCCTAAAACAATCTTCACATAATATGTGTTACCTTATCCATAATATTCCATGTCTCAATAGATTGTAGTACTTATTATTTGTAGTCTATATTATCCACGTGGGGATATCATTGTAAACCTTGTAGCTTGTCCTGGAACCTTCTTGTTTGGAAGAATTGATCTTCATTCATCTCTTGTTTTGTGTTATATTCTCCCAATACTCGATGTTCAAGGCCAATCAGCACCTACCCATTTTTTTGTCCTGAGGAAGCAATTTGATGTGAAACGCGTTGATAAAACAAGCATGGAGGAGTCAATGGTCTCAAACCCTTGATATATACAGGATACTTTCCTTTTTCATATACCTATGAACATTCTATCATATTTTGAAAGGAACCATGCCTCCATGTTCGGTTAATTGGGTATCTTGTCCAGTAGAGGGTGTTTGTATTTGTCATATATGTTCATTTTAGTATTTTGTAATAAAGCATTATTCTTTTAAATTTAGTTTTTCTGCCTCATGTTTTGCCCACAAAGCCCTGCCTTTTTTAGGGTGATTTATTCCTTCAACCTTTTTTCTAGGAGAGATGTCATCAGTCTGCAGTGGGAACAAAAAATGATTTCCTCAACATGTCCCCTAGTAAGCACTCAAAGAGGAGTATTCAGTAAAGGCAAATAGCCTATGCAGTTGCACTCAGGGGAGGGCTGGCCCAGGGCAATTGCCCCCCAGGCCACCCTAACTTACATTTAAAATGGCCGATGGCTGCTGCCCGCTCACACTTTTTTTTCTTATGGAGGAAGGAAATAGGGCCCAGGGGCGCAGCCACCAACTAACTGCAGGCAAAGGGGGGTGCCCAGGGCCGGCCCTACCATGGATCCCGCTAGGCCCATTGGGCGGGCATGGATGGTGAGCTGATTCGGTGGTTCAATGGGCCACTTGACTGGACTTGCCCCCCAGGCCTACGACTGCCAGCCCTCCCCTGGTTGCACTCATTTTCCTTAGTAAACGTAAATGCGGTAAAGCTTCAGTTTGTAAAGAATACCCAACCCAATCAGGTGCAAGAAAAATAAAAAAGCATATTTGCTTGCACAAGACTGGATGAAGGAAATCAGCAGAGCTTTACCACATTTACTAAGCTCTGGGAACAATGAGGGCAATTGTACTTGCACAGTCGATTTGCCTTTGGTAAAACAACCCCCATTAAAGGGTTAAAACTGAATTTAATTGAATCAGTAAGCATAAATTGAGCTGGGAATAACAACAAACAAAAAAGGATATGCACTTCATATATAAATGAAATGAAAGCTGGTCACAGGTGTGGGGGCCAAAGAAAAAACCCATTCACGTCTTTGTGGAATGAATGCTCTAATGCGTGTTGTGAGGAGCATAGACATGGACTATCTATGAGCATGAGGAATAAAAAGAGGAAAGGGGGCTACCCAGGGGCACAGAAACAGGGAATGCAACAAGTTATCCCTCTTCAGCCTGCATGCTAGCAGATCACCCCGTTTTGGGGCATCTCAAGTGTACTACCAGCCATGACACTCACCATTGACTTGACTTACTTCAGTGTGGGTTGATGTTGCCCTCTGGGCCATAAGCTGTACTGTAACTCCAGGGCCCCACACACTTATAATAGGACAGCGTCTTCTTCTCCAGCTGGTGGCATGGTCTGTTCCTACCTGTCCCAATATACAGCTAGAAAGACATTTTAAAAAGTTGCGCAAAAGCGAACACATACTCCACCAGCTAGCTCTTGGCTCAACACAACGCACCATACTGTATTTTGCCGGAAAGCCCAGAGAGAAGCCCCCCGTTCTTCAGGTAGCAAGGCCTTGCACATTGTGATCTCCAGGCCTGTTCCCTGGGGGCGCTCTGTACCGCAGTGGGCTCCAGCATGAAGTACCAAACTTCTCTCCAACTACCAGAGGACCCATCACCAGGCACTGTCACCGCTCCCTCTGTCAGCTGGCTACTTCTTCTTTCAAATTCTTCACACCATTAATGTGGTTATAAAGGCTTAGGGTTTTTTTTACATTAATGCATTCCATTAGGTCTTCCTCTCCCTCCCCCTATGCAACAGGGACGTGCGGTGAGGTGAGTGGCTGGTGAGGCACTGGCTGGTATCAGAGCCGGATACACGCAGGTTACATACGCTGCCATCGTTAGAGCAAGAGCAATAATTCTAGCACTAGACCTCTGTTGTTGCATGCACATGTATATATTATATTATATGTATATTTATATATTGGGTATGTGTTGGGACAGGCAGTTGACAAATCTACTTTATACATCAAAAGAATGTTAATGGTTGTGCAAAGGCACATTGGTATTCGGGACTGGTTATCTAATTAGGCATTTCAAAGGGGGTTTTTGATTAAAGAATAGACTGACCAAACCAGCTGTTCTCTACATATGAAAGGGACAGATAATGCCTCCATTATATGTTATTGTTAATAAAAGACCACCTAGGAGTTTATGATTACAGCTGTTGATGGCTTAGGGTCATTACCTGTTGTTCTTTCAAGACAAAAGTAGATTAAAAGGCCTAATTAAGTTGGTCAATAAAATTGCTCACTCTTAGTCAGCCATGGGGTGGGGGAAGAAAGGTGTATAAGAGGGAAGCCTGTTTTAGTTAAAGTATGGCAGGAAAACTGGGTTCCTCTGAAGTGGTCTCAATGCTACACTATTCCTGTCATCAATATTCTCTACACCTATGTTGGATTGTATTATCTCTTGTTGGACTTTGTTCTGTCTGAAGTCAATAAATGCCACTCTCTGGAAGAACCGACCGAGTGCTGTGGAAAATTAACCATTATAATAATAACGAAATAATAACATTCATTCATCCATTACTACTTCACTACATTACTACATCACTACAACCTCCTCTGTAACTCTAAACTGGTAACATCTAAAAACGTTTAAAGCGTTGTCTATGGAGATTCTTAAGTACAGAAGTTTTGCGCCATTCCACAAGTGTGCACAATTTTAAAGCGTGACAGGTTAGGTATCTATTTACTCGGCGTAACATCATCTTTCACATTGTAAAAAAAAAATCTGGCTAACCTTACTGGTGTTTTTTTATTAATGAAACAGTTTCTTTCCAGAAAAAAACATGTTTGAAAAATTGCTGCGCAAATACCATCTAACATGAAAAGTTGCAATGACCACCATTTTATTCCCTAGGGTGTCTGCTAAAACAATATATATAATGTTTGGGGGTTCTGAGTCATTTTCTAGCAAAAAAATGATGATTTTACATGTAGGAGAGAAGTGTCAGAATTGGCCTGGGTGGCAAGGGGTTAATTACCTTAAGTAAGTAATATACAAATAATTATTATATATTGTTTTTAAGGTAATTTACTATATTTTCAAATGCTGGACTCAAGCAGGTGGCTTAATGGACAAATTACTGAAGTTTGAAGTTATAACTTCAAACCAGTAATATCACAGTAAATAGATACCGTATATACTCGAGTATAAGCCGTCTCAAATATAAGATGAGGCACCTAATTTTGCCACAAAAAACTGGAAAAAGTTATTGACCCGAGTATGAGCCTAGGGTGGGAAATGCAGCAGCCAGAACACAGGGACAGGGAGCCAGAACACAGGGACAGGGAGCCAGAACACAGGGATTGTAGCCAGGACACAGGGATTTTAGCCAGGACACAGAGACTGTAGCCAGAACACATAAGGGATGAGTAAGATTCACATTAAACAGAGTCGTGCTGCTTCTAAGAGCCGTTCTGTGCATGTAAGTGTGACTAATCACATTGGAATGCAAAGAATGCTGAGAGAGAGCTGCAGATCTTCACTGAAATCAGGAGGTGGGCGGGACTGAACAGCTAACACCCGCATGTCCCGCCCACCTCCCTGACATCAAGATAAAAATCTGACACCTCTCTCAGCATTCTCTACATTCCAATGTGATTAGTCACAGTTACATGCATAGAACGGCTCTTAGAAGCAGCGCGGCTCTGCTTAATGTGAATCTACTGATCACCCACAAACACTGACTATAAGCCGAGGGGGGTCTTTTTCAGCACAACAAATGTGCTGAAAAACTCGGCTTATACTCGAGTATATACGGTAAATAATAAATGATTATCTTATAACATATAGCATAATAATACGATTTTGTTTGTACCTTTTCAGCAGCAGCAAATTCTCATTTTACCTCTTAACTGTGTGAGAAAAATATAGGATAATGGGTAAATCTTATATAAAGTATATAAACCCATGTATTTTCCTTGTAGTTAAGAGGGCTGTGCTGGAAGGGAGTATTTGTCTTTTAGACACGTGCCCCCTTCTATTACACTGCAGTGAGGCGTGCCTCCACTGCAGCATTTTTACTGGACAGCTTGGGCCAATGGTGCTTTACCATTGGTCCAAGGCTCCAAGCTGTCCTTGAGCTCAGTGCTTCTGACAAGAAGTGAGAAGAGGCACTGTGAGGTCATCCTCTCAGTCTGCTGCAAACTGTATGTAGCTTCGGACAGGCTGTGCAAGGAGCCCTGTATCTACGGAACCATAGATGATAGGAGCCCCAAATTTTACCAGTGGTGGGGCAGGACTTGGGCTACCTATCTACCAAATTTGGGGTCTGTGACCCCAGGTCGCCAAGCTATGACTCTCAAAGTCAATCTGCCTCACCAGCCTCCCCTGACTGCACGTCCCTGCTCTGCAATGTCACTGCAGCCGGCACCGGAGTGTGGGGAGCGTGTAGTGAGTTATTTCACCTTTTCATTTTCTGTGAAATTTAAACCAACCTTTTAACTAATGACAGCCAACTGCTCCACAATCCATCATACAGGGTGTTAATCGGGCATTAACTTGCTATTGCCACGCCTGACATCATTCGATCACAGGGCGGATCTATTTCCAAACTTGGACACTCCTTTATGGCCAAAGTGCACCAGAAACAACCAAGCGCCCCCTTCCAGGTTTTGCCCAACATAGCTGACATTGCAGATTTCTCCATTGTTCTTATCAAAGCAGTAGAAACATTGGAAATCATACTTCCCAACTTTCTAAAACAATAAAGAGGGACACCTTTTAGCATGCAGTAGGGTTGATTTACTAATGGCAAATAGCCTGTGCACTTTGCAAGTGCAGTTGTACTCATTTTCCTTAGTAAATGTAAACGTGGTGATCGTTATCTTTGTAAAGAATACCCAATCACATGCAAGGAAAATTTAAAAAAACAGCATTTTTTCTTGCACATGATGATGTGGACATCGGCTGCCTCAAATCCTTCTGTCTCAATGAGGTGAGATCAGGGCTCTGTGGGGGCCAAACCATCAGTTCCAGGACTCCTTGTTTTTCTTTACACTGAAGATAGTTCTTAACGATATTGGTTGAATGTTTGATGTGGTTTTCCTGCTGCAGAATACATTTGGGGCCAATCACATGCCTCTCTGATGGTTTGGCATGTTGGTATCTGCAGTATTTCTCAACATTAAGGACACCATTGATCAGGCCATGTTGAGGACTGTAGACACAGTGGTCAGCCCAGGAAACTTTAGGAGGAGTTCCAGCCATTTCTGTGTTTATTATGTTGCACCCTCCTAGGTAGGTGCTAGAAGAGAGTATAGTTTTGGTCTCTCTGCTTACCAGGAAGATGGTGTTCTCTGCCTACCGGGGAGCAGGATCTATTGGTTAGGTCTGCTCATTGTGCTCAGGTGCAGCTCTGCTTGTCAGACTGTTCCACACTGGCCCAATAGAGAGGCATATTGGACAGTGGGAGGGGACCTGGCAAGTGAGTGCACAGCCCTGGCTATTGACAGAGAAAAAGTGCTGCATTGCATGCTGGGATACTGTATAAAATCCCAGGGTACATGTACTCAGAGTTAGTTGAGTCGGGGAGCAGAGTTCAGGAGGGTGGGGGCGACTGCCCTCTCCTCCACGGTGGTCGTGCGGCCTTGGTTGGTCGATTCTAGAGAGAGAGAAGCTGAACCCAGAGGTCCTGCAGAGCTGACTGGAAGGGAGACACCAGGAAGGATCTGATTCTGCCTACTGTGAGTACAGATCTGTGTCTTTGGGGCCTGTCACGTGAGGGCAGCCCCTTCAGCTAGAAGAGTCAGTGGATGGGTGTCAGCAAAGGGGATGCTAGAGAGTATCCTGAAGATAAAATAGTTGCATCAAGTCTGCTGCTAGTGAGAGCAAGAAGACTTAACCCCTCCATACATGTGGGCTCCATACCGGTGGGCCCGGGCCGCATGTCATTGTGGGGCCAAGCCACATGAGCTGCTCCTTGTGCTTCTCCGTGGCAGGGCGGCTGCCATTCCAGTTTGGCTATCGGACCGGGGGGCGGTGACTGCAGATCACGTTACCCATGACCATGAAGAGGGGAGGGGATCTACAGCAGACACCGCACAGGAAGTAAAGTAAGTGCGGCTCGGCTCCCCGTGCTTGTACTGTGCCTGGGTAGGAGGCTGCATACAGAGTACAAGAATTCATCTCTTTATTTTTCTCCTACAGCCTCTTAAAGCCCGCATTTCCTTCTCTCCCTTTCGTGGGCATTCAGAGGCTGTAGGAGAAAAGTAAAGAGATGGATTCTTCTACTGTGTATGCAGCCGCTCCTCCTATCCAGCTTTTTTCTACTGCCACCGTGCTCCCTCTCCAGGCCCCCCCTAGTGCTCTCCAGCCCCCCCCCCGACAGTGCTCCCCAGGCCCCCTCCCAGTGCTCTCAGGGCCCCCCAGTGCTCTCAGGCCCCCCCAGTGCTCCCCAAGCCCCCCAGTGCTCTCCAGGCTCCCCTAGTGCTCTCCA
>BLSH010217808.1:207201-221964 GCA_018402905.1 Glandirana rugosa
GTTCTTCACCCCCCAAGCTCTCTGCTGACCCCCAGTGTTCTCCGCTGCCCCCCCGGTAAAGCTCAGTCTAAAATGCCCGGGCCTATTTTTGTCCCAGTCCAGGCCTGGCTGTATGGTTAAAGCGGTGTGTCTGCTTCCACAAACAATCTTGTGAGGCCAAGCGAGAGTTGTCCTTATCCATTGTGAATAGTTCCAGATGGAGTATCCCACTAATCCCTTCCCCCATCCAAGTTCTAAAATGAATACAAAAACACAAATGCCCTGAACTGGTCATTAAGTAACGAGCAAGCGGGAGTAAGTGGAAACCCTTAGCAACCAGCTGCAGGTACCCAGAGAGAGGCCTATGAAGTCAACACTCAGCAAGCCCTACGGGGACAGTGCTAAAATTAAAAGTCAGCAGCGCACTGCGAATGCGCAAGTCGCGCTGCGTATCCTGAATGGCAATCTTCTGGGACCTGTGACGTGGCACCACAGTGCTCCGAGCGGAAGTGGGTGCTGGATACCTGTCAAAACTAGGTACCCCCCAAAAAAATTACATGCGAAATGTGGCATGTCAGGGGATCAGGGGTCCTTAAAGTGAATGTTCCACTTTTGGGTGGAACTCCCGTTTTAATGCAGCAGATAAAATACTCATCATGCTTATTTCTCTTAGATGTGGGAAGATGTCCAGCAGTGCCATCAGAACAGAACTGATGAGCTTTAAAGGATTTGAGGCAGCCGACATCCACAGAAGATATGTGCTTAGCTCCCCAAGATGTTTTGTAACAGTGGCGGCGGGCCACAAACACCCACCCCCCGCTGTCTGCTGGTCGGCCCTGCACTTACCCCATCTAGGTGGCGGGTGACAGGCGGCAGGCTGCTCCTCGGCTCCTGCTCTGTCCTCTCCTCCATGGTGGCGGCTTCTATGCGTCTCCTCCTCCTAGACACTAGGCATCCAATAGGATCGTCTGTCCTTTCAGCCAATCGGGTGACGGGTCTCAGACCCGCTCCCTGATTGGCCGGGAGGAGGATCAGTGTTAGAATAGCGAATATTAATTTGCTATTGTAACACATCTGGGTGGACTCAGAGCGCACTCTCTGTGCCCTGAGCCCACCCTATTTTGACGCCTATTAGAGCCTCTGGCTCTAATCAGTGGTTCAAGAAAACTACCCCAACATTGTAATTCATGCACCCTGGCCTCCTGAATGGGGCCAGACGCAAGGATAGGGGAGGCGGCGCCCATGTGCCCTCAATGGACGGGCCACCACTGCTTTGGAACATCCTACCTGCTGCTGAGTTCCTTCAAAAACTGTGTGCAAGTCTACCTAGAAGAATTGATGCTGGTTTGAAGCCAAAGGGTGGTTACCCCAAATATTGATTTGATTTAGATTTCTCTTCCGTTCGCTCACTTTGCATTTTGTAAATTGATAAAAATAAACTATATTTTTGGAAGCTTTATTACTTTACAGTATTTCTTCACACCTGCCTAAAACTTTTGCATAGTACTTGATGTACATATGTATATGGATGTGCAATTTCCGAAATAATTCTGCTACATTTTTGGGTAAAAAATGGATACAATTGAACATGATTATTAGTATTTCCAGATTTAGGTTCGGAAGACTGCATAGTAAAATTGGAATCTATTATGCTATTTTGGTCAAAAGACCTGGAAGCATGCAATAGTATAAAGTCGCCACATGATGGCAGTGTTGTAGTAAAATAAAGTGTATTACACATACTGTAGTCTGTAGTGTATATCATCTGAATAAAGCCTTGCAGGAAACAGATGAATGTGTTCAATGACGCCATACAAAGAGCAGTAATGATGTGCAACATACAGTTAGCAACCAATCAGCGGCAGTTTACTGTAGTCGGTTTGATGAAAGATAAATTCTAAGGTCTGGTTCACACCTATGCATTTTTTTAGTACGTTTTCAGTTTTGCAGAAACACATTACAGTCCAGTTTCCTATGGGTCACGTTCACATCTGTGCATTTTATGGAAAGCGATTGTGTTTTTGGTTCCATAGACTTCAATGGATCATTGAAAAATGCTAAATGCACCTGGAATATGCAAACTGCAACCTGCATAGGTGTGAACCCGGCCTAATTGGTTGCAGCAGTATACAGTGGGAGGAAATCAGGAACCGCAGCATTAAGTCTATGTAACCCTGGCCAATGATCTTTTCTTATTCGCCCCTCTTGGTCTGTTAGGCTATTTTCACACTGGGGCAGGAGCGGTAAAGTGCTGCTGGTTTCAGTGGCGCTTTGCCGCTGTTATTGTGGCCCTATGGCGCCGCTATGCAGTCAGCAGCACGGTGCATTTGACCCCCCACGAGGGGTTAAAAGGGGGTTAAAAGTGTCAGCGTTCCGCGCTTGAGAGGCGGCGTTCAGCCACTTCGGAAGCGCTGTCCATTGATTTAAATGGCAGGGGCGTGTATACACCGCTCAGCGCACCGCCCCAAAGATGCTGCTTGCAGAAAATGTCTTAACGTCCTGCAAGTGTACCGCCCCACTGTGAAAGCACTCAGGCCTTCACATTGGGGTGCATTGGGACACGTTTTTCAGGCGCTTTACAAGTGCTATTTTTAGCACAAAAGCGCCTGAAAAATGTCTCAGTGTGAAAGTAGCTTTAGGCTCGATTCACATCAATGTATTTTGCTTTTGAGCGTTTTTTTCAGTGCTTTTTGCTGTGCTTTCTGTGTTTTTTTACAACGATTTTGCCACAATTTGCGTTTCGCTTTTTTAAAAATTTTTTTCATTTTTTGGGGGAGGGGGGAATTTTGTTGCTAGGCAGATTTAAAAACGGAAATTGCGGCAAAATCGCGGTAAAAGCACATTAAAAATGCTATGTTTTTCTTGCATGCCCATTGAAGTCTATTACATGCAAAACACTGCATTTTTGGGGGAACAAAAGCCCCCGACCCTTTCCAAAAACGCAGAGGCACAAAAACGCATTGATGTGAACGTGTTCCATAGGAACTCATGTTAAAAAAATCCTTTGCGTTTCTGCAAAATGCAAAATGCATCATAAAACGCATTGGTGTGAATGGAGCCTTAGGCCTGAGTCCCACCTATGCATTTTTAGTGCTTTTTGCATTTTGCAGATTTGCACCATGTTAAATGGATTGTAGTGCAAATCTGCAAAATACATAAAGCACTAAAAATGCACAGGTGTGAATCCAGCCTTAGTATGCCATTGCAAGTGAAGCCTTGTATGAGAAATGCAGCGGAGAGATGGAACAGGTGGCTGTTTTTTTTAACAGAGTAACTTTATTGTCATCATTAGCAGTGTCAATTACAGAATCATAACATCTTGCTGTGCATTACATTTTATAAATGGCATCTTACTTAAACATTGCGTCCTTACTACAATAGGGTCAGGGTGATGTTTTATGGATGCAATTCCCATTTGTCGTTAGCTATTGCAGAACCAAAGTGCTGTCCCAACCAGCCGAGTCAGTTTCAGATCTATGCAACCTCTTGAGTACATAAGACAGGATTTGGATAGTAATAAATCACTACTGTTGCCATTAAATGTCGGATAACACAGAGTGTACCTCACCCCTGCCCCCACCCCACGAGGGAGAGTGGGAGGGAGGGGGAGGGGAGCCGGCCCAAACCCTGATGGAGAGCCACAGCCGGAGAGGGTCAGGGTCAGGACTCTGCGAGCACATTCCTCCACCCACTTGGCCCATTTCCTATCAAACTTTTGTGGGCAGCCTCTGCTCTCATATGTTATCTTATAAAGAGGCAATGCCGAGTTGACCTCCTTAAGCCAAGTATCCCTTGTTGGGGGGTCCGGGGATTTCCAACAAAGTAGTATCTCCTTCCTGGCATAGAAGAGTGCAAATGTCAGGCATAACTTAAGATATCTACCCCCCCTCAATGTTGGACATGTAGCATCAGTTTAGGGCGGAGGTCAGCATCCTGTAGATCGTGATCTACCAGTAGATCTCGGACCGTTGACTAGTAGATCATGGTCTGGGCTTGCTGACCCACCATTCCAGAGCATCAAACAGAAAGCAATGCAGAGGAACTACTTGTAAAGTTGGATCTGTAGTAGGGAGCAGGAGCCACATAAGCCGATACCTCCTCTGTAGTGTCGGCTCCTGTCCCATGCGGAGTGATACCAACTGCACTCCACCTCTTATCCCAGCTGGCGGCCTCTAGAGTGGTGCCAGCAGCAAGGAAAGAAGAGATCTTCAGGTCAGTGTGAAGCAACACACTGGGCATAATAGCAGAGTTTTGTTTCTTTCTCACCACCTGCTTTAACCCCTTGGACCCCGCAGAAGCATGCAGTTGCGGGGCGCTTTCAGAGTGGCCCCATTTACTTGAATGGGTTGCGATTGGCAGGCGGTAGCACCCACCAAAAGCAACGGGGCTTAATTCCTGCTGTGGCAAGTGTACATCAAAGGAGGTAGGGAATGGGGGTGGTAAAACCATGACTCAACTACAGGGTTTTGCCATAAGCACCCCTGCCCCAACTTTACATGTGAACAAGCCCCAAAGCTTCATTCACAAGAGCAGCGGGCACTGCTGCTCCTCTGAAAAGCGATCTGAGTGTGTTTGACAAGTGGTGAGGAAGCGATATGTTGCCTGCTCACATCTGATTTAAACCCATGATTGTCCGGTGTCAGGTGGTGACACTGTGCACGGTGATCTTTGACTTCTCCCATGTTGCTCAGGTAGATCTCCACCTCTTTAAGGTTGTCTACCTCTGGTTTATGGTCTAGGAGAATGTGCAACCCAGTCACCTGTCTCAGGGTCTCGGTCACTGACTCCCAGTATGTGTTCAATCTCGGACACGTCCAGAACATGTGCCAAAACCAACCCACCTCTGCCCCACATCTAGTACACAGGGGATCTCGGGATGGATAGATTCCTGCCAGTTTTTGTGGGGTGTAGTGCACCCTATGAATGAATTTTAGTTGTATGAACCTATCCCTGGCCGAGATTAGGGAGGCACAAAGGTATCCACACAATCTTCCCAATCCTCCTCCTCTAACTCTGGGATATCCTCTCTCCATTTGTCCATACTTCTAGTAGGCTTAAGGTCGTGAGCTACAGTTAGGTACAAGTACAGAGAGGACAGCGGCTTGCCCATTACCCCAGAGGTTAACAGTCTTTCAATTGGGTCTGACTCTAGAGTAATCGCATCTGGGAACTGTGCCCTCACAGCATGCCTCAGCTGCCAGTATCGAAAGGTGTAGGAGGCAGGTATGGAGTAGGTGTTCCTCAGTTCCTGGAATGATAGGCGTTTACCATCCCGGAAAATATGTTTCATGGTAGTAATACCCTTGGCGGCCCAGACCGATGGATCGGAAACGGACTGCAGATGCGAAAACTGGGGATTTCCCCACAGGGGGCGTGGGGTGAGTAGTGATTCGGGCTCCCATATATTCCCCTTGCCTGCTGCCAAATCATGACTGTCATCTCCATTGGGCTAGTAACGGACGGATGTGACTTTGCCCCCCGAAAGACCAAGTTGCTAAGGGTCATGTAGGAGCTTAGAATAGCTGCCTCTAGTCTTACCTCAGGGTTTTGGCGAGGCTGGGAGAACCACTAGCGCACTGTAACCAACACCGCTGCTGTTAGGAAAAAGAACTATTTCCGGCTGAAATCTGTTGTTTCCGCGGCTGAAATCTGTTGTTTCCGCGGAGGTGCGCACATTCGCGTGCACGCGCCGGAAACGGCGCCAAATGGGCCTATTTAAGCCTGGAGACTGCTGGGACCAAGTGCTGCTCGCTCTACAGCGTTCCCGACCTGTAAGCCCCAGCTCTGGATACCAGTTCCCGTGTTGCTCTGCCTCCTGTTGACCCGGCTTGTCCTGACCTGCTGTCTTCTACCTGCACCGACCCCGGCTACCCACGACCATCCGATTGTCTGCTCCCTTGTACCTCTGCTGCCCGCCCGTTAACGAACCTTGCTTGGACTTTGACTACTCTTTCGCCTGATCCTTTGTACCTTCCTGCCAGCCTGTTGCCGACCCAGCCTGAACGACCATCCTTCTATCTGCACGTCTCCTGGAGCATCGCTACGTCATCGGTGACCCTCCAGCCCTCGTGCCATCCCGCACTCTTGGGCCTCTGTCTCCACTACCAGGGGTCCTTGAATCGGGTGCGCAAGAGCGGTTGTTCCCTGCACAAGACAGACTCCACCGTCAGGTACGTGACAGCTGCCCAATAATATAGCTGGAAGTTGGGAAGCGCCAAGCCTCTGCTCGACAGTGGGAGGTACAGTATCCACTTGGCAATCCTAGGAGTGCGCCCCCCAGATAAACGACACTATTACCCCCTCGATACGCTGGAAAAAGGATTTTAGGAGACGCGTTGAGGTGTTATAATAGTAATAAAGAAATTTTGGCAGATTCACCATCTTGATTGAATTAACACGCCCGATTGATGTAAGGGGAAGGTTACGCCATGCATCGCATTGCTTGTAAGTTGAGTCAGCAAGGGGTATACATTACGTTCCGGGTATTTGTTGAGATTAGTTCCTACCCTAATGCCCAGATATTTGAACTCCGATACCCATTGCAGAGGTGTCTGGGTTTCGATTTGGGGTGTGTCTGGATGCAGGGGGAAAAGTACCGACTTCTCCCAGTTAATACGTATGCCCGAGTATCTCCCAAACTGGTCGAACAGGGCCATTGCCGTGTGCAGGGTGGAGGAGGTGTCTGCCATGTAGAAGAGTCTCATCGGCATATAATGATATTTTCTCTTCTACCAATACTATAGTTATGCTTATCAGCGCGGCTAAGGGTTCCAGTGCCAGGGCAAACAGACCCGGGGAAAGCAGGCAGCCCTGTCGGGTCCCCCGACCCAGGGGGAATTGTGTAGACACCGTGTTATTAGTATGCACCCTCGCCCTTGGGTTAGTATACAGCATTTTCAACCAGGTTAGATATCTGGGACCGAAAGCCGAATTTGTCCAATACCGCCTATAGGTAGCCCCACTCGACCGAGTCGTAGGCCTTCTCGGCATCAAGTGAGGCCACCTTTCCCGTGCCCCCCGCCGAAGCAATCGCCAACTGTGTGTGTAATCTGCGAATGTTAATGTCCGTACCCCTTCCTGGCATGAACGCGGTTTGGTCTGGGTGCGTCAATTCGGTAATTACCGAGTTGAGTCTGTTGGCCAAGATCTTGGCCAGCAGTTTGGCATCGACATTTAGAAGCGATATAGGGCGGTAGGCCGAGCATTGGACATGGTCCTTCTCGGGTTTGGGGATGACCACTATCACCGCCTCCCCCATTGGGCCCGGCAACTCCCCTGCATCAAACGATCCGGCAAGCAGCGCCTTTAATCTCGGTACTAGTGCCTCGGCGTACTCCTTATAGAATTCCACTGGTATACCGGCAGGACCCAGTGTTTTCCCAGGTTGTAACATGGTCAGGGCTTGGTTGCTATTTACCTTGGAGGTCTCAGTGTCACACACCTGACTACAGATATTGTGTAATCAATTACTATGCAAGCAATGCTTACCAGAACACATCTTATAATAACACATAGAAAATACATAAAACAGAAAGCTTCTCTTCAGGGCAAAGCAATAGTATGATCTCCCTTTGGGATATAGGTATATGTAGTACCTGCTACAGAGGAAAAGTTCCAAGCAAAATACCCGTGATCCTGTGGGTGCAGATTCGGCGTGCAAACCGTATCCAGGTAAAGAAAAAATCCAGAAAACCGCACTCCAATGCTTCTTTATTGTAGGTGTAGGTCCATACAGTACAAAAATAGAGCAAGAAAAGCTAACGCCTTTCACGCCCTCCTTACGGGCGCTTACTCATAGCTGCTATGAGAAAACCACCAGTGCGGTTTTCTGAGTTTTTTCTTTACCATGATGTCCCTTTGCTCGCCGACCTCTCCCATCACCAACAGGATCGAGGATAAGAAGCTGTGTAAGCTCCAAGTTAATTTAGTTCAAACTTTTATAGGCTTAAAGACTTTCTTCTTTCCTCAATATGACAGCACTTGAGCTTGCTTAGAAATCCAGCACTGCATCATGGAAGGAAGGTGAGGAAGTCACATGATCCCCTGTACTTAGAAGTACCAAGCATCTCACATTGCTCCAGTAGGAGCGTCAGGGAGCAGAGGCAAGATAAATGTAAGCAACTGGATGGCAGGCGATTCAAATCTTAAATAGAAACATCAGTCCCCTTAATGCTGACATAGAGTCCACCCGACCTGCGGCCATACTGCTGGAGAGTGCGGTGGGCACGAGAGCGCTAGCTGCCGTTTATAGACGGCGATTGCGCTATCCAGCCACTCTGCAGCAGTAAATGTACGCAAGCCGGTCCGGAACCGGTTAAGGAGTTCTTAACCAGGGGTCTGTATACCACTAGTGGGTATCTCTACCAAAGGAAGGGGTGAGGGAAAGGGGAGTTGGTGAGTTTGGTATCTCGAAAGAATAACCTTTAAAAATGTTATCTGCATTTTTAATTTCTCCTCTTTGCTCCCTCTTGGTCTGTTAAAACTGAACTCCAGGCACAAAACCTTCCATTTAAATATATTCCTCAATAGCCACAAAGGATATATGACCTTGCAAAGCCAGACATCACCTTGTAAAAGTAGCAGTGACATCATAGTCTGTGCAGAGAGCAGAGCTGTAGGAGGGGCCCATCAGACTCCACCCACTACAGGTTGCCTGCAGAAAACTACAGAAGGGGGCAGAGACAAGACCGGTCCCCCCGCACAATGAGAGAGAGGGCAGCCGTGAGCGGTCTTTATTACAGGAAGTCTCACACTGGATTACTGCACAGATCTGATTGAAATAAACAAAGATCGCCGAGATTCAATCAGGATAGACATGATGAATGGATTTAGACAATATTTGAAGAAGTAAATCATAGTACAGTATCTCACAAAAGTCAGTACACCCCTCACATTTGTGTAAATAAATATTTTATCCAATCTTTTCATGTGACAACACTGAAGAAATGACACTTTGCTACAATGTAAAGTAGTGAGTGTACAGCTTGTATAACAGTGTAAATTTACTGTCCCCTCAAAATAACTCAACACACAGCCATTAATGTCTAAACCGCTGGCAACAAAAGTGAGTACACCCCTAAGTGAAAATGTCCAAATTGGGCCCAAAGTGTCAATATTTTATGTGGCCACCATTATTTTCCAGCACTGCCTTAACCCTCTTGGGCATGGAGTTCACCAGAGCTTCACAGGTTGCCACTGGAGTCCTCATCCACTCCTCCATGACGACATCACGGAGCTGGTGGATGTTAGAGACCTTGCACTCCTCCACCTTCCATTTGAGGAGCCCCACAGAAGCTCAATAGGGTTTAGGTCTGGAGGCATGCTTGGCCAGTCCATCACCTTTACCCTCAGCTCCTTTAGCAAGACAGTGGTCGTCTTGGAGGTGTTTGGGGTTGTTATCATGTTGGAATTCTGCCCTGCGGCCCAGTCTCCGAAGGGAGGGGAAGCTCTGCTTCAGTATGTCACAGTACATGTTGGCATTCATGGTTCCCTCAATGAACTGTAGCTCCCCAGTGCCGACAGCACTCATGCAGCCCCAGACCATGACTCTCCTACCACCATGCTTGACTGTAGGCAAGACACACTTGTCTTTGTACTCCTCACCTGGTTGCCGCCACACACACTTGACTCCATCTGAACCACATAAGTTTATCTTGGTCTCATCAGACCACAAAACATGGTTCCAGTAATCCATGTCCTTGGCCTGCTTGTCTTCAGCAAACTGTTTGTGGGCTTTCTTGTGCATCATCTTTAGAAGAGGCTTCCTTCTGGGACGACAGCCATGCAGACCAATTTGATGCAGTGTGCGGCGTATGGTCTGAGCACTGACAGGCTGACCCCCCCACCCCTTCACCCTCTGCAGCAATGCTGGCAGCACTCATACGTCTATTTCCCAAAGACAACCTCTGGATATGGCGCTGAGCACTCAACTTCTTTGGTCGAGCATGGCGAGGCCTGTACTGAGTGGAACCTCTCCTGTTAAACCGCTGTATGGTCTTGGCCACCGCACTGCAGCTCAGTTTCAGGGTCTTGGCAATCTTCTTATAGCCTAGGCCATCTTTATGTAGAGCAACAATTCTTTTTTTCGGATCCTCAGAGAGTTCTTTACCATGAGGTGCCATGTTGAACTTCCAGTGACCAGTGTGAGAGAGTGAGAGTGATAACACCAAATTTAACACACCTGCTCCCCATTCACACCTGAGACCTTGTAACACTAACGAGTCACATAACACAGGGTAGGGAAAATGTCTAATTGGGCCCAATTTGGACATTTTCACTTAGGGGTGTACTCACTTTTTTTGACGGCAGTTTAGATATTAATGGCTGTGTGTTGAGTTATTTTGAGGGGACAGTAAATTTACACTGTTATACAAGCTGTACACTCACTACTTTACATTGCAGCAAAGTGCCATTTCTTCAGTGTTGTCACATGAAAAGATAGAATAAAATATTTACAAAATGTGCGGGGCGTACTCACTTTTGTGAGATACTGTACATATATACTTATATACATATATACACATCAATATATATTTATATTATATACACACTTCAGTATATATTTATATTATATTATATATTTCGATTTTGGAAGAATTTACCATACCCCGGTCTCAAAAAGGTTGAGCACCACCGGTGGTCCGTCAGATTCGGTTACCCGTCAGATTAGGTAACAGAAGTGACGTTCAGTTAGCTGCGCATGCGTAAACTGCTGCCAGGTTTGCTAATCTGACAGAACACCTGCAGTCAGAAGAAGGCAGCGGACATCTTACTACTCCCAGCCATGTCTTGAATCCAACTGTAATTTTAGCAATAAAGTGAGAGTATATACTATATTTATTAATATACGCTAACTTTATTGCTAAAATTACCGTTAAATTTGAGACGTAGCTGGGAGTAGTAAGATGTCCGCTGCCACCTTCTTCTGACTGCAGGTGTTCTGTCAGATTAGCAAACCTGGTAGCGGTGTATGCATGCGCAGCTGACAGAACGTCACTTCTGTTACATACTGAATAATAATAATAATAATAATAATAAAAATAAATATAATAAGAATCTGACAGGTTGCAGAATCTGACGGAACACAGGTCTAGTGTGATGTTTCTCCCTGCAGTTAGGCAGATTGCCACTAGATGGCAGACACACACAGCTAATAGGATTTTGGAATGTTTGCAATCTATAGTACAGAAAGTGGAGGACATTATAAAGCTGCCAAACTAACAGGTCCTATTTAACCACTTCAGCCCCGGAAGGATTTCACACTTTAGGAGCAGAGCACTTTTTGCGATTCGGCACTGCGTCGCTTGAACTGACAATTGCGCGGTCGTGCGACGTTGTACCCAATTTGTGTCCTTTTTTCCCACATATAGAGCTTTCTTTTGGGGGTATTTGATCACCGCTGCATCATTTCTGATCATCGCTATAAATAAAAGAAGAGCGACAATTTTGCAAAAAAAAAACAAATTTTCTTACTTTTAGCTAAAATACAAATCCAAAAAAAATATATAAAAAAACATTTTCATCGGTTTTGGCCAATTTATATTCTTCCTCATATTTTTGGTAAAAAAAATCGCAATCATCGTTTATTTATTGGTTTGCGCAAAAGTTGCCATGTTTACAGATGATGAGAATTAATTTCTGGGGTTTTTACTTTTTTATTATTTTTTACTAATAATGGCGGCGATCTGCGATTTTTAGCGGTACTGCGATATTGCGGCGGACATGCTGGACCATTTTGACACTTTTTTGGGACCATTGGCATTTATACAGCGATCAGTGCTATAGAAATGCACTGATTACTGTGTAGATGCCATTGGCAGTGAAGGGGTTAACCTACAGGGGGCGCTCTAAGGGTTAACTATGTTCCCTCAGTGTGCTCTAACTGTATGGGGGCTGGGCTGGCTGGGGGGAGGGGAGTGATCACGGCTTCCATATACAGGAAGCCTGTGATCACAGCCCTTCCCCCTCTATGAGAAGGGATATCCCTGTTTACTTACACCGACATCCGTTCTTTCACTGTGGGGAGGCATCGCGGGTAGCCGGCGGCGATCGAGTCCGCCCTACCTGCTCCCTGGCCCCCCCCGGAACACAGTGAGTGCGCCTCCGGCGGCGCGCACATGCTCACAGTGCGGGATCTTGCAGCGGCCTTCATATGATGGCGGTTTGCGATATCCAACCACTTTGTCGCCGTCAGACGCCGGTTGGCGGTTGGCAAGTGGTTAACCACTTCAGCCCTGGAAGGATTTGAGATTCGGCACTGCGTCGCTTTAACTGACAATTGCGCGGTCGTGCGACTATGTACCCTAACGAAATTTACGTCCTTTTTTTCACACATATAGAGCTTTCTTATGGTGGTATTTGGTCCCCTCTGCATTATTTCTGATCACCGCTATAAACAAAAAAAGAGCGACAGTTTTGAAAAAAAAACATTATTTTTTACTTTTTGCTAAAATACATATCCAAAAAAATATATAAAAAAACGAATGTATTCATCAGTTTTGGCCGATTTATATTCTTCCTCATATTTGTGGTAAAAAAAAATCGTGATCACCGTTTATTGATTGGTTTGTGCAAAAGTTGCCGCGTTTACAAACCATGAGAATTCATTTATGGCGTTTTTACTATTTTTTTTTGTTTTTACTAGTAATGGCGGCGATCTGCGATTTTTATCAGGACTGCGATATTGCAGCGGACATGCCGGACATTTTTGACACTTTTTTGGGACCAATGACATTTATAGAGCGATCAGCAATTTAAATATCCACTGATTACTGTATAAATGTCATTGGCAGTGAAGGGGTTAAATTGCAGGGGACAATCAATGGGTTAACTGTGTTCCCTAGGCGTGTTCTAACTGTGAGGGGGCTGGGCTGCCAGGGGCATAAGAGATCTAACTGATCCCGGTGACAGGAATCAGTAGATCTCTTACATGCCGCTTGACAGAGCTTTGCAGAGTGTTTACATGACCGGTTCCCCGTTTTCCTTCTGTGCCAGGCGATTGCGGGTCGCGGGTGGACATAGAGTAGGGTTGCCACATCATCCCTTTAATCCAGGACACATATGAATTACACAGGTTGTTCTGAGGCTAATTTAATGCAGATGAGGCACCAAGTGAGTTTAATTGCCACCTTAATCAGCCACAGAACATGTGCAATTAATGTGTGTCCTGGATTAAAGGGATGATGTGGCAACCCTAACATAGAGTCCGCCCGACCTGGGGCCATACTGCTGGAGAGTGCGGCGGGTACGAGAGCGGGCCCGCTAGCCGTGCACGCGTGAGCTGCTGTTTATAGATGGCGATTCGGGCTATCCAGCCACTCTGCAGCAGTAAGTGTACGCGAGTCGGTCCGGAACCGGTTAAGAAGTTCTTAACCAGGGGTCTGTATACCACTAGTGGGTATCGCTACCCACCAGTGGTCGTCTTGGAGGTGTTTGGGGTCGTTATCATGTTGGAATACTGCCCTATGGCCCAGTCTCTGAAGGGAGAGGATCATGCTCTGCTTCAGTATGTCACAGTACATGTTGGCATTCATGGTTCCCTTAATGAACTGTAGCTCCCAATGCCGGCAGCACTCATGCAGCCCCAGACCATGACCCTCCCACCACCATGCTTGACTGTATTCAAGACACACTTGTCTTTGTACTCCTCACCTGGTTGCCACCACACACGCTTGACACCATCTGAACCAAATAAGTTTATCTTGGTCTCATCAGACCACAGGACTTGGTTCCAGTAATCCATGTCCTTAGTCTGCTTGTCTTCAGCAAACTGTTTGCAGGCTTTCTTGTGCATCATCTTTAGAAGAGGCTTCCTTCTGGGGCGACAGCCATGCAGACCAATTTGATGCAGTGTGCGGCGTATGGTCTGAGCACTGACAGGCTGACCCCCCACCCCTTCAACCTCTGGCAGCAATGCTGGCAGCACTCATACGTCTATTTCCCAAAGACAACCTCTGGATATGATGCTGAGCACGGCACTCAACTTCTTTGGTCGACCATGGTGAGGCGCTGTTCTGAGTGGAACCTGCCCTGTTAAACCTGCAGCTCAGTTTCAGGGTCTTGGCAAACTTCTTATAGCCTAGGCCATCTTTATGTAGAGCAACAATTCTTTTTTTCAGATCCTCAGAGAGTTCTTTGCCATGAGGTGTCATGTTGAACTTCCAGTGACCAGTATGAGAGAGTGAGAGCGATAACACCAAATTTAACACACCTGCTCCCCATTCACACCCGAGACCTTGTAACACTAATGAGTTGCATGATACCAGGGAGGGAAAATGGCTAATTGAGGCCAATTTGGACATTTTCACTTAGGGATGTACTCAATTTTGTTGCCAGCGGTTTAGACATTAATGGCTGTGTGTTGAGTTATTCTGAGGGGACAGCAAATTTACACTGTTATACAAGCTGTACACTCACTACTTTACATTGTAGCAAAGTGTCATTTCTTCAGTGTTGTCACATGAAAAGATAGAATAAAATATTTACACAAATGTGAGGGGTGTACTTACTTTTGTGAGATACTGTACCATTGAAAACTTTTTATTATAACTGTTTGATAAGAGCAAAAGAAAAAAAAATAGCTGCCCATTCAGCCAGAAATTGTATGAGCTGCTAACCTCTTGACCAGCCTTTCTCAACCTTTTCAACACAGAGGAACCCTTAAAATAATTCTCCGGTCTCGGGGTACCCCTGCTAAAAATTAAAAATCTACAACTCATGATACATTAGTGTGATGGTCAATAGGAAGAATGCTCCTTACACTTGTGGTCATTGGGAAGAATTACC
>BLSH010217808.1:230584-252569 GCA_018402905.1 Glandirana rugosa
ACTGGCATCCCTGCCCCCCCCCCCCCCCCCAGCCACATGTAACAAAGGAGTTACTAATGGAGCAGAGGGGATGCTAGACACATAATTGGCCTAATATGGCCTCAAAGGGGCAGGGATGCTAGTGACATCATTAACCTAATTTGGCCAATGGAGGGGTGGAGATTTTGGTGACATCAGTGACCTAATATGGCCACATGGCCATATTTAGACAATGTCATTGACCAAATATCGCCATGTAGATATGTTAGGTCAACAATGTCACTGTCACCCCACCCGGTAAATGCAAGTAACAAAGTACCAAGGGTCGGGGATCCCAGTAACATTATGGATCTACTATGGCCAACAAAGAGGCGAGGATGCTGGTGCCATAATTGGCCATATTGGGTCAATTATGTCAACGGCATCCCTGCCCCCAGCCAAATATAATGAAGGGGTTACTAACATAGCAGAGGGGATGCTAGAGACATAATTGGCCAAATATGGCCAACAAAGGGGTGGGGATGCTGGTGACTTCATTGACCTAATATGATCACATGGTCATATTTGGACAATGCCACTGAGCAAATATGGCCATGTGGCTATATTAAGTTAATAATGTTACTGTCATCCACACCCTTTAACTGCAAGTAACAAAGGATCGGGGATAGACCTAATATAGCCAACAAAGAGGCGAAGATGCTAGTGACATAATTGACCTAATATGTCCAGCAAATGGGCAGGGATGTGAATGACATCATTGACCTAATATCGCCAACAAAGGAGTGAGGATGCTGGTGACATCAATGACCTAACATGACTATTTGTCTATATTAGGTCAATGATGTCACTGGCATCCCTGGTGACATCATTGACCTAATATGGTCAACAAAGGGACAGGGTTTCTAGTGATATCATTGACCTATTATGGCCACATGGCCATATTTGGATAATGCCATTGACTAAATATGGCCATGTGGTCATATTTGGTCAATGATGTCACCAACATCCCCACCCCCTTTGTTACGTGTGGCTGTGGGCCGGGGAATTCCTGATTGGGGTGGTGGCTTGCTGTCATGTGACAGTTTTCCACGCGTTCTGCCCGAACCTTGGCTCCTTAATCCTGGCAGCTTTTACACTTAAGTAGAAAAAGTTCTGCGGCATATTTGTATCACAGCAAATGATTTATTTGGCAATTGTAATTTACCAGTTTTTTCACCTAGCTGAGCAACATTCATCAGCACTTAATGTATTGATTTTCACAGTTGATTAGCTGAGAACACATTTGCTCATCTTGTTTGAATGAAGATTTTACCTTAAAATACCTATTTGGAAATGCTCACACTCATCCTATGCAAAATAATATTATGTGAAATCCACAAGAGATATGTTGTGCGGAGAGGTAAGAAGAGAGATCAGATCAAGGTGTGCGAAGGGCACAGAATTAGCCAGGTTTATCAATGTCTGTTCTTATAAGCCCAGCAACACAATGTAATGTGTGTGGGGGAGTTTATGGAAGTCTGAGCACAGGCTAATGCCAATGGTAAGTGTATGTGCACAGTACAGGGTGCAATACCTGATATATCCACATGATGGCAGTAAGTAAACAGTGTACCAACTGTGACTGTTATGTATCTTCTTGACATCCAGAAGTAAATTATAACATTAGAACAGCCTTCCTTGTATCCATTCACTGACCCCTAAAGTGAGTTCTCCCGCAAATAGTTTTTGCTTACAACAAATTAAAAATAACAATTCAATCATTTAGAACCTTATTCCCAACAGGTGGCCCTTTGGCATTTTTGTGCAGCCCTCGGGGCCCCTGCAGACATTAATCTGTGTCTCCCTATTACCCTGATAGAACAGTGATTGTAATATGTCTCCAGTCAATGACTTTCTCCTATACTTTGTTCACAGTCTCTTGTACCATATATGCAGCCTCTGGCCATCTCATCTATCATGTCTGCAGTGTCTGACCATCTCCTGTAGTATGTCTTCAGTCTCTGACCATCTCCTGTATAATGTCTTCAGTCTCTGACCATCTCCTGTATAATGTCTTCAGTCTCTGACCATCTCCTGTAGGCTGTATCATGTCTTCAGTCTCTGACCATCTCCTGTAGGCTGTATCATGTCTGAAGTCTCTGACCATCTCCTGTATCATGTCCGCCGTATCTGACCATCTTCTGTATAATATCTGCAGTCCCTGACTATCCCTTGTATCATGTCTGCAGTCTCTGACCATCTCTTCTATCATGTCTGCAGTGTCTGACCATCTCCTGTATAATGTCTGCATTCTCTGACCATCTCTTCTATCATGTTTTCAGTCTCTGACCATCTCTTGCATTATGTCTGCAGTCTCTGACGATCTCCTGTATAATGTCTGCAGTCTCTGACCATCTATTGCATTATGTCTGCAGTCTCTGGCCATCTTCTGCATAATGTCTGCAGTCTCTGACCAACTCTTGTATAATGTCTGCAGTCTCTGACCATCTCTTGTATAAAGTCTGCAGTCTCTGACCATCTCTTGTATAATATCTGCAGTCTCTGACCATCTCTTGTATAATGTCTGCAGTCTCTGACCATCTCTTGCATAATGTCTGCAGTCTCCGACCATCTCTTGCATTATGTCTGCAGTCTCTGACCATCTTCTGTATAATCACTGCAGTCTCTGACCATCTCTTGTATAATGTGTGCAGTCTCTGACCATCTCTTTTATAATATCTCCAGTCTCTAACCATCTCTTGTATAATGTCTGCAGTCTCTGACCATCTCTTGCATAATGTCTGCAGTCTCTGACCATCTTTTGTATAATGTCTGTAGTCTCAGACCATCTCTTGTATAAAGCCCATAGTCTTTGAATATATCCTGTTGTGTGTTTGTTATCTCTGACGCTAAATATTTACTGAATTTTATGTGCGACCATTTGCTGGTGTCAAGGGCCGCACTTGAGGTCCCGTATATCAAGGAAGTTGACCACCACTGGTTTAGAAGTTGGGTGAAAAGTTTGGTACATTTAAACACTTTTGATAGATAGTTCTTGTGTTTTCTTATAGATACCTATTTATATGCAATCAGGACCACAGCTAATTTTGATGGAGCCCCAACCAGTGGGTTGAACTCTCCCATCAACAAATTGAATGTAGATGCAGGAATCCTCCTCGCTGGGCATTGTATTCTGACGTCAGGGAGCCTTCCCCACCATCAGAATACATTGATCAGTGTTGGCGGTACACAAGTCAATCGATAGATCCTTCAATTTTGTACCACCAGCCTACCCATACATGGATCAAAATTCCCTACTGAACCAGCTGAACCTCGGTCCATGTATGGCCACCTTTAGTTTTCAAAAATCTATCTACCCAGTGCCTTGAAAAAGTATTCATACCCCTTGAAATTCTCCACATTTTCTCATGTTACTACCAAAATGTATTTTATTTTCAAAGGTTTTTATTGAAATTTCAAAAAGAAATACAGAGCGTTAAATCAGATTAACATGTGCAATCATACATAGTAAAATCGAAACCAACAGGTGAGTTTGGTGGAACAAGTGAGCATATCGAAGTGTGTCGATGCCCAGGCCGCTCACTCCCCCACCGGGAAGCCACAGACAGATACCCATGCCCTAATTCTTTAAGGAGACAAGTCACATCTTACCATTGGGTAAACTGTTCTTGCTGTAATTACCGCTGCTTCCCCCAGGGGAGAGAGCCGCACTGGGGCCCACACTACATACTGGAGATTTGAAGGTATACCATAAGAACAATATTGTTAGAAAGATCAGAATAGCACTCCATCAGGCCATAGGCCCTAGCATCTAGAATGATAATAGTAATATAAATCTACACTATATATATATAAATATAGATATATATATAAAAAAAAAGAAAGAAAGAGAAAGAAAAATAAAAAAAAAAACACAACCCTCCCCCCCCCACCCCCCTGGGTAAGATACAGAGGTCCAGAAGGGATCCCCAGGGGTTTCGACCCACCCCAAATGGGGAACCAAAATGTATTTTATTGGGATTTTATGTGATAGACCAACACAAAGTGGCCATAATTGTGAGGGTGAAGGAAAATGATAAATGGGTTTCAAATTTTTTTACAAATAAATATGTGAAAAGTGTGGTGTGCATTTGTATAGCGCCCCCCTGAGACAATACTACAGGAACCTTTTTCAAAGTCGGACCGACTTGTGTCAGACCAGTTAGGACGGCTCTCATAGGGAAACATTGATTTTGTGACGTAATGCGACTTTTGCTCACAATGTCGGTCCGTTTGTCAGACTAGCCTGAACCCAGCCTAAAGGGGGCTGAATACAAATGTACCCCACACTTTTCAGATATTTATAAGGGGTCCATCAAGTCCAACCTATGGACCTGATGGACTTGGACTATGGAAAAAGTATGAATACTTTTTCAAGGCATCTATCTATCTCAGATCTATGTATCTATCTATCTATCCATTGAACTATCCGATATCTATCTATCTATCTATCTATCTATCTATCTATCTATCTATCTATCTATCTATCTATCTATGTCTATCTATCTATCTATCTATCTATCTATCTATCTATCTATCTATCTATCCATTGAACTATCCGATATCTATCTATCTATCTATCTATCTATCTATCTATCTATCTATCTATCTATCTATTATCTATCTATCTATCTATCTATGTCTATCTATCTATCTATCTATCTATCTATCCATTGAACTATCCGATATCTATCTATCTATCTATCTATCTATCTATCTATCTATCTATCTATCTATCTCTATATCTATCTCAGATCTATGTATCTATCTATCTATCTATCCATTGAACTATCCAATATCTATCTATCTATCTATCTATCTATCTATCTATCTATCTATCTATCTATCTATCTATCTATCTATCTATCATCTATCTATGTCTATCTATCTATCTATCTATCTATCTATCTATCTATCCATTGAACTATCCGATATCTATCTATCTATCTATCTATCTATCTATCTATCTATCTATCTATCTATCTATTATCTATCTATCTATCTATCTATGTCTATCTATCTATCTATCTATCTATCTATCCATTGAACTATCCGATATCTATCTATCTATCTATCTATCTATCTATCTATCTATCTATCTATCTATCTCTATATCTATCTCAGATCTATGTATCTATCTATCTATCTATCCATTGAACTATCCAATATCTATCTATCTATCTATCTATCTATCTATCTATCTATCTATCTATCTATCTATCTATCTATCTATCTATCATCTATCTATGTCTATCTATCTATCTATCTATCTATCTATCTATCTATCCATTGAACTATCCGATATCTATCTATCTATCTATCTATCTATCTATCTATCTATCTATCTATCTATCTATTATCTATCTATCTATCTATCTATGTCTATCTATCTATCTATCTATCTATCTATCTATCTATCTATCCATTGAACTATCCGATATCTATCTATCTATCTATCTATCTATCTATCTATCTATCTATCTATCTATCTATCTATCTATCTATCTATCTATTATCTATCTATCTATCTATGTCTATCTATCTATCTATCTATCTATCTATCTATCTATCTATCTATCTATCTATCCATTGAACTATCCGATATCTATCTATCTATCTATCTATCTATCTATCTATCTATCTCTCTTTGTGAAATAATACTGAACTTACTTTTTGGAATCAGAGAACATTTTTCCTTGGTGACACCATATTACCCCGGTGGGTTTGTGTGATTTATATGACAATATTTGTTGTTTTGCCACCATACAGAAGAGCGATCGCCCTCCATAGAAGCCTCCCAGGGAGGACACCCAGGACAGCTCCCTCCATTAGGTGATCCATTAATGGGTCGGAAAGGCTGCCCCATAAATCACCATTGGGGTGGAGCAGCTGCAGCGTTGTCTTGGGTTCCTTTATTGAGGTTATGGTTATAGCTCAGAGGAAGCAATTATCCATGTAAAAGTGACATTAGAGCCACATTACCGCATGCAAACACAAGGAGGAAATGCTTGCAGACTTTCAGATATAAATTACTGTGCAGGCCTGCAAGTGGAAAACAAAATTAATTTCATATTATGTGTATTGATTTTCCAGTGTGATGACCAAGGAATGGAATGAGCCATTGTGCTCTGAAGACCTAAATTATAACTCGGCCAAATTTACACATTAGCCGGAGTAGCTGCATGGAACTGGGATGGGTGGGGGATGGGGTGGCGTGCCTAGGTGCCATTTTCAATGTTTAGTGGCTTTCGGGTACCATTGTCAGTCATTACTATGATGTATTAGGGTGGATCTTCAGCCAAAACTTTTTTTATCTAGATTTGGATTGAATAGGGAAATGTTAGGACATCTGGGAAACCTTGTGGTGGCCATACACGCTTCAATAAATGAACGATTTCCTTTCTTCTGATAAGAATATTCAATTTATAGTCAACAAAACATTTAATTACTATGCCACACACAGGGAAGTGGATTTTGATCAATAGTTAAGATACAATCATAACTTCTGATCATAAATGATTGATTATGTCTTTGTTTCTTCATGTAACCTCCAGGGCTGCGACAAGGGGTGGGCAGGAGGGGAGGGCGCCCTGTCACCACATGCTCCAGATCAGTGACTGCCAACCAGCAGCCGTAGCTTCATGTCTGCTCTGACAGCTACTACTGTCACACTGTGCTCCAACATGCCCCCTCTCTACCCTGTCTGCTCACAGCTGGCACCAAATACACTGTGCATGCGCAACTACTAGAAAGCAGGCATAGTACAGGAGACGGTCAGAGACTGCATGCATGGTTCAAGAGGATAAGGACCTAGTGGGGAACCCCCGATCCGATCACTGATTCCAGGGGGATTACGGGGGGGGGCAACTGCCCCTCCTTGCCGCTACCTGCGGACGCCCAAGTGCAGTTGCTCCAGAGCTTAGTAAATGAGCAGAAGCTCTGCTGACTTCCATCATCCAATCACGTGCAAGAAAAAATGGTGTTTTTTTTATTCTCTTTGCACGTGATTGGGGTATTCTTTGCAAAGTGAAGCTTCCCCTCATTTATTAAGCTCTGGAGCAACTGCACATGCAAAGTGTACAGTCTATTTGCCTTTAGTAAATCAACCCCTTAACTACTTCCCGACCCCCCACCGCAGTTATACTGCAGCAAGGTGGTCGGATAGCTCAAATCGCCGTCGTACATCAGTTCGTGCAAGTGGAATAGCGAGTGGTATACTCGATGTCCGCCGGCGACCCGTGATCGCCGGGTACAGAGGCAGAACGGGGATCTGCCTATGTAAACAAGGCGGATCCCCGTTCTGCAAGATGACATGGCAGAGATCTTCTGTTCCCAGTGATCGGGAACAGCGATCTGTCATGCCCCTGGCAGCCCGGCCCCCACACAGCTAGAACACACCTAGGGAACACAGTTAACCCCTTGACCGCCCCTAGTGTTAACCCCTTCCCTACCAGTGTCATTTTTAAATTAATCAGTGCGTTTTTATAGCACTGATCAATGTAATAATGTCACTGGTCCCCATAAAATGTCATTTGGGGGTCAGATTTGTCCGCCGCATTGTCGCAGTCCCGCTAAAAATCGCAGATCGCCGCCATTACCAGTAAAAACAATAAAAAAATAAATAAAAGTCCCTAAATCTATCCCATAGTTTGTAGACGCGATAACTTTTGTGCAAACCAATCAATATACGCCTATTGCGATTTTTTTTTTCTTTACTAAAAAATATAGAAGAACCTTCTGTTAAAAAAAAAAATATGTAGAAGAATATATATCGGCCTAAACTGATAAATACATTTATTTTTTATATATATTATAGCAAAAAGTAAAAAAAAAATGTTTTTTTTTCAAAATTATCACTTTTTTTGCTTATAGAGCAAAAAATAAAAACCACAGAGGTGATCAAATGCCACCAAAAGAAAGCTCTATTTGTGGGGAAAAAAGGACGTCAATTTTATTTGGGTACAACGTCGCACGACCGCGCAATTGTCAGTTAAAACGACGCAGTGCCGAATCGCAAAAAATGGCCTGGTCAGGAACTGGGTAAATCCTTCCAGTTCTTAATTGGTTAATGTCAAACATGGGCAGCAGGAGAAAGAGAGCAGAGAATGGGCGCAGGGCGGTACACCCATTCTACGCTATACATTAGCAGTGGGGGAGGGGGGCGCAGCTCCACATCCTTTCCCTAGACGCTGGACGAACCTGTCCCAGTACTGATCTGATCAATCAAATTGCCATTATATTTATGAACAATGTATCTCACTGATTGATGGGAAGCAATCAATCATTTTTCGTCCTGACCGATCAACGCAGTTTGATGGAATCCAACTTAAATCGATAGGAAGGTATGCCTACGCAATTGTTTGCGGATTTTGAATCACACATCAATCGGTTAATAAAATCAAAGCATATGTGGCCATTACTTACATTTAACCACTTCAGCCCCGGAAGGATTTCACACTTTAGGACCAGAGCCCTTTTTGCGATTCGGCACTGCGTCGCTTTAACTGACAATTGCGCGGTCATGCGACGTCGTACCCAAACGAAATTTGCGTCCTTTTTTCCCCACAAATAGAGCTTTCTTTTGGTGGTATTTGATCATCACTGCGTCATTTCTGATCGCCGCTATAAACAAAAGAAGAGCGACAATTTTGCAAAAAAACCCAAATTTCTTACTTTTTGCTAAAATACAAATACAAAAAAAAATAAAAAATAAAAATTTTTTTTCATCAGTTTTGGCCGATTTATATTCTTCCTCATATTTGTGATAAAAAAAATCGCAATTGGCGTTTATTGATTGGTTTGCACAAAAGTGGCCGCGTTTATGGATGATGAGAATTCATTTTTGGGGTTTTTATTTTTTATTTTTATTTTTTACTAGTAATGGCGGCGATCTGCGATTTTTAGCGGTACTGCGATATTGCAGCGGACATGTCGGACCATTTTGACACTTTTTTGGGACCATTGGCATTTATACAGCGATCAGTGCTATAAAAATGCACTGATTACTGTGTAAATGTCATTGGCAGTGAAGGGGTTAACCTGCAGGGGGCGCTCTAAGGGTTAACAATGTTCCCTGGGCGTTCTAACTGTATGGGGGCTGCCCTAACAGGGGAAGGGAAGTGATTACAGCTTCCATGTAGAGGAAGGCTGCGATCACAGCCCTTCCCCCTCTCACAGAACGGAGGTCCTTGTTTACATACACGGACCTCCGTTCTTTCAGTGCGGGGGGGGCATCGCGGGTAGCCGGTGGCGATCGAGTCCGCCGCACCCGCTCCCTGGCCCTCCCCGAACACAGTGTATGACGGCGGTTTGCGATATCGAGCCTGCAGTTAACGCTCGGCAAGTGGTTAAAGTAAAAAGCAATAACATAATAAAACATTGGAGGAAAAATATTCTCACTATACACCCCATCCTCCAGCACGCTCACCTAAGCAGAGTGACGTCCTGGAAGAGCGGAGGATCCCACATCCTGCATGAGTGCCCGTCCATTAAGGGCGCACAGGCGCCGCCCCCTCTATCCTCGCCACCTCCTATATGCTAAATGGATAGATTCATACATAGCATAAATCTATCCATGGCCACCACGGCCACCCCCTATTCATGAGTCCGGCCCCTTTCAGCATGAATTACAGCGGCAGGAGTGTTTTTTTTTTTAAGCACCTGATTAGAGCCATAGGCTCTAATAGAGTGGACTCGAATCGCAGAGCATTGCGCTCACAGCCCACTCACGTGCGTTAGAAAAGCAAATGAATATTCGCTTTTCTAACACTGAATCGCCTCTCTGCCAATCAGGAAGCGCGGGTCTGTTACCCATTTCCTGATTGGCTGAGAAGTCAGTCGATCCTATTGGACGCCTTGGAGGAGGAGGAGGGGATGCACGGTGGAAGCCGTCATGATCCACACCATGGAGGAGGAGAAGGAAAGCACCGGCTTGCCAGACACCGCTGCCCGTCCACCCGCTTCCTAGATGGGATAAGTGCGAGGCTTTGATGTCCCGACTGGGGGGGGCTGTTTGCCATGCCCCCCAAAAGAAAAAACCACCGGCCTCCACTGGCCCACACCATGCTGAAGCTTCTCCTTGCAGATTTGGGAATTCCCAGCTTTCCCAGTGGCAGCAATAAAAAGCTGCTAGTCTTTCGAAATGTAACCCACTCTATCCAAATCTAGAGAGACAGTTATAGCTGGAGTTCATGTTTATCAGTTATGGGTTAGATGGCGATATAAGAGAATTTTTTTTTCATTGGAGTTACACTTTAAGACATAATGTAAACATTTTCCCTAATAAAAAAAAATCTGAAGCACTACTCACTCTTACCAAGCTCCAGCACTGCCTTCCGCTTCTTCCTGCGCTTCCTCTCATCTTCGAAATTTCACTCTTGCCAAACAAAATAATAAATGAATCCAATTTTAATTGGATTTAATTTAAATAGCAAAAAAATGTGCATTTGTTATTTTGTTGCATTTGAACCTTCAATGTATTGCATCCATGATCAGGAGATCGTAGGGACAAAGCTCTGGCTCCTTCAGACTCTTCCTCCAACCCCCTGGTCCATACCAAGGTTAGGATTTCAGCTGCGGAGTTGGTGGAGGTTTCAATGGACTACAAGGTCAATGATGTCATCACACTTTGCTGAGAACGAGGAGTCCCCCTGCTGTTGTCGCAGTTGGAAGTTTTTAAATGCACTTGAAATTTGGGCAACCTTGGGTGGACCATTTCCTACCTCCAAACTTTGACCCCTCTATCCTGGAGCCCTAGCCTTAAAAACCCTGGCATAGCAGCTGTATAACCCCCTATGCCCGTGCGGGGCTGGTGACCCCCTCTTCCCCTTCCTTTCCTTTTCCCTTCTTCTTCCTCTCCTTATTCTGTTCTACCTACCATTCTTTTCCCCTCATCTTCCTCTTTTAGTTTAGTTCTTCTTCTCTTTTTTATGCTCAGGACAGGTGGTTACAACTTTTCATGTTTGTTCTAGAATATCTTATCCACTGTTCACATTGCTTACAACTTAGAATGTAATGGGTACTTCTGTTATCCACACGTTATGGGATAATTGTTCCCAGGGCCGGCTCTAACACTAGGCAAAGTAGGCAGCCGCCTAGGGCGCACTGACGCCCAGGGCGCCAAGCCCCTGTCCATATACTACCCCAGCCTGTCCATATACCTGCGGACCATGACTGGCATGAGGAAGCAAGCTGGTGCTGCCATTATTTGACTTTAGGCCGGGTCCAGAGGCACAGGTGCAGGCCTGTGGACCACGACTAAAGAAATAGGTAGAGAGGCACTGCAAAAATCTCCACCTCCACCACCTCCATCGTATACATGGACAGGGCAAAGAGGGTGGAGTCAGGGGCAGAGCCAAAGGGGCGGCAAAATGAGGTTTCGCCTAGGGTGTCAAAAATCCTTGCACCAGCCCTGAATGTTCCCCTCCTACCACCCATCCCTCTTGATAGACCGTCATTGAATTTGGTTATCTCTATGCTATTGTACTCAAGGAACAAATTATTTATCCCCTTTTTTCTATGTGTAGCACTGTGCCCATAGGGCTTGCTGAGTGTTGACTTCTTAAGCCTCTCTCTGATTACCTACAGCCAGTTGCTAGGGGTTTTCTCCTATCCCCCCTCACTCCCACTTGCTCGTTACTGAATGATCAGTCCAAGGGTTTTGTGTTTTGTATATTTATTTTGGAACTTGGGTGGGAGAAGGGATTAGTGGGATACTCCAACTTGAACGATTCACAATGGATGAGGACAACTCTCACTTGGCCTCACCAGAAGATTTGTGGAAGCAGTCACAATTCTTTAACCATACAGCCACATGTATGGAGGAATTAAGTCCTCTTGCTTTTACTAGCAGCAGACTTGATGAACTACTTTATCTTCAGGATACTCTCTAGCATCCCCTTTACTGACACCCGTCCACTGACTCTTCTAGCTGAAGGGGTGGCCCTCACGTGACAGGCCCAAAGACACAGATCTGTACTCCCAATAGGCAGAATCAGATCCTTCCTGGTGTCTCCCTTCAAGTTAACTCTGCAGGAGCTCTGGGTTCAGCTTCTCTCTCTGACTTCAGGCCCTTGGATAGACTAACCAAGGCCGCATGACCACCTCCGCGGAGGAAGGGCAGCCGCCCCCTTCCTCCTGGACTCTGCTTTCCGACTCAACTAACTCTGAGCACATGTACCCTTGGCATTTATACAGTATCCCAACATGCAATGCAGCACTTTCCTTTGCCAATACTGTAACAATGCCTGTGCACTCACTTGCCAGTTGCCCTCCCACTGTCCAATATGCCTCCCTATTAGACCAGTGTGGGACAGTCAGAGAAGCTGAGCTGCACCTGAGCACAATGAGCAGACCTAACCAATAGATCCTGCTCCCTGGTAGGCAGAGAACACTCTAAGTTTTACCCGACCATCTTCCTAGTAAGCAGAAAGACCACAAACCATGCTCACTTCTAGCACCTACCTAGGAGGGTGCAACATATGTATATGAACGGATGATCTAAATATTGGTTTCACTGTACCATTTGAATCCTTGTGTCCTATTTTCTACTTTATTTTAATAAAACTATTGTACAAGAAGTTTTCAAGTGAATGATGTGGCTGTGAGGGCCGAGCCACGCACAACCAAAGTGATTTCAAATCTGACAAGAACCAGTGGGGAGAAGAACACCTGGATTCTGTAAGTGGTGGTGGTAGTGGAGAAGGGTTGTGCACGCTGACTGAGTTTCATGTTACACCCTAAATATGGGTCTAACATGCTCAGAGTTAAAGTTTTTTTTTTCATTTTGGATAGAGTAAGGGAGGGCTAAAACCCCTGTCAATTTATTTTTTTGCCATCTGTGTCCCATTGGGAAGATTTATCTTTACTCCCTGTCCCATAGCCAAAACAGGAAATGAGAGATAATCCCCACAAATTAAGGGAATTCCTTGGGGCCCCCAGGTCACCAATATTAGCAATACCATTGCAAGATTTCCTCTCTGTTACATTTCTGGGGACAACCCAAAATGTGGGGTTTTCTGTACTTTCACTTTCAATGATAATGGGAAACAAGACAAATAGAGAGGGTAAATCTTCCTAACGAGGGCTAATATAATCTCTCTTCACTCTATCCAAAAAAAAAAAAGTTTTGCCTTTAATTATACTTTATAATGACACCAAGCACCATTCAACACAAGTCATGTGATCCCAGGTTGTCATGGACCCATCCCCTGGGGGTATGTCATCATGGAACCTTGACTTCCAAGAGAATGGTGCCCAATTCACTACATGAGCACCGTTCTCGACAGCATGTAGGACCGCTCACTGCTGACTCTGGAGCAGAGAAGGAAGGAACCGTGATGTTACATGATGAGCTCTATTCCTAGTCCAATCAGAGAATGCTTTGCATTCATTGAGAAAATGCAGAGTTCCCTAAATGGCGCCCGTGCCAAATGAGCGACCCCCTCTGTTCACAACAGGGCAGCCACTTGCATGGGACCCGGAAGCTAATGGAAATCCACAGTGATGTCCAACTTCCACGGGGATCCCACAGCTATGGCACATATTGTACATTAATCTAAGCTGGACCCAATGTTACAATGCAAACAGTGGTGGCCGCTCCATAAGGGATGCAGGGGCCCCACCCCCCATCCATGCGTCCAGCCCCTTGATCTACATGCAGGGACACCGGACTATGGATTCCAATGGTGGGGGTGTATATTTTGAAGCACGTGTTTAGAGCCAGAGGCTCTAATAAGTCTCAAAACAAGGTGGGCGCGGGGTGCAGAGCACTGCTCCCTGATCCCACCCAGTTGTGTGACATTAGCGAATGAATATTCGCTATTCTGCCACATTCTCCTCCCAGCCAATCAGAGAGACCCTATTAGCCAGGGAGTCTTAGGACTCCCTAGCCAATCGTGTCTCAGGACACACTTCTGGGTTCAAATCGGCCGGAAGGAGTATGTCTGTGTGTTGGCTGGAGCGGCCTTGGCTCTTTCTTCCCCCTGCCTCCGTGCCTCCTCCGCTCCACAAGATAAGGTGACCTCCGCTGTTTTTCTCTCGTGGGAGGGTGGGGGGGGGGTGATCGCCTGCACCGGTCTCCAGTGGGGGGGGGGGGGTAGGTGGGGGGAGATCACCGCCGCCTGTGTCTCCTGCGGGGGAGTGTGTATGTTGGTTGACCCACCGTCCATAGCCTGTGGAGGGGGGGTAGCGTTGTTTATATGACTACTTCGCCCTCCTTTTTCTTTTGGTGGTTGGCGATCCTGAAAGCTGCAGTGAACAGCGCCACATAAAGGTTGCTTGCTGCAGTATTCTCTGGGGGGTCCAGGGCGAGTAGAGGAGCCTTGACTCCCTAGGGTCACAGGAAGTGGGTTGACTGGGCATCTTTGCCCCAACTAGACTTGGGCTCAAAGCTGCAGCACATATGTTCAAGCCCTGGTGGTCATCCACATGAGAAACGCTTAAAGCGGTAGTAAACCCATTCATTTAACAGGTTAAAAACCAGTCACATTTCCAACACGTGCCGGAAATGTAACACTCCCATTGGTTGTGCTCTAATCCAAACTGTCAAACCATCCAATGGTTGGTGTCATAGCCAATCACATGTGCAGCATCATGGCAGTTGTAGATTAAACAGAGGCAAAGATGGCAGCTTCCTTGGCTGAAAATGATAGGAGGGTTTACTACCACTTTAAGTAGTGCATAGCAAGAAAATCCTTCTCCTCAGCATATCAAAACTGAGTCAGGAAAAAAAAATGGCCCCATGAACCAATGGTAGTTTCCTTCCTGTGCTTCACGCATCAGTCATGTGATGGCGAAGATGCGCCAACTCTGCATTTTCATTGTTTCCATTATTCTCTATCACCTGACAATACAGTACTGCAAAGTCTATCCCGTAATGCCTTGTTCCCCGCTTGCCTATTGTTGTTTTTTTTTTTTGCTGGTTCAGTAAATCTCACCTGTAAATACATTCCCAGGCCGGACACAAAGGAAAAGACATCTGTTTAGTAAACTGCTTGCTTTTATTTTACTGGTGATGAGCTAATGTGAGATAACGCAATCTGACATATTGCCAATCTTAATTGCTAATGTGTCTAAAGTCCCCGCTTACTTGAAGCTTTTACATTGGCTGTCAGAGCCGTACAGGAAGGGACATCGCCGGTCATACTGCTAATAGAGGCTCATTAGCACGCTATCAATATCATTACTGAAAAACAAAGGCTTCTTCTGGTTTACCTAAAAATTTCAGTGCATGTCATCTCATTTTACAACGATGAGAGATGCCCTGCATTATGTGACTGTAGCATCAAGAAGGCATGGAAACCACTTAAAACAGTCACTTTACACATTTTTCTATTTCCACCCAATCCATACAAGCTGTTTTTTTTTTTTGCCAGTTTTTTTTTTTTTAATATATAATAAATATAAAAAATACATTTAGGGAAAAATAGCAAATGTAGCTTTTGGCCATAAAGTGATGGGGAATCCTCCATAATTGATTCTATAATCTGCTGCTCTCAATGGAGTGGGTTGGATCAATAACTGTGGTGTGAACATTGTTAATATACAGCTGATATAAAATCCCCATTGCATCTCCTTCAGCTTGGTGTACAAATCATAGAATGCCTATACTGTCACAGTTGCAGGATCCAAAAATAAAAGGTGTCTTCGGATCCAGGGTACACACATTCTACCTGAACAAAAGAAGGATACAGGTCCTTGCTAGGGACATTTTTGTGTGACAAGTGCAGTGGCCGGGCAGAGAGATCAATAACGCTGAGCCTGTGGTTTTACCAGGTTCAGCGCTACTGAGTTGCACTGAGGAAGGATTGGCCTCAATGGCAACCCACTTCATGCCTTCATGAGTGACGGATCAGACAGCCACCTCTGCTGTCTTAATGGAAGGCACTACCCTGGCAGGCAGAGCCACCGATAAGGGGGTAGCATCAGCCCTCCTGTATGGGGCCCGGGCCCCATCAGTTCAACAGGGGGACCCAGGCAGCTTTATGGCACAGGAAGTTACCCCTCCCTGCAGCACAGCTGGCTTCTGCTACTCTCCCTCCTGCTGACTGTCAGCTGCTACCGGACGAGTCACAAGAGCATTGGTTACAGGGATTGACCACCTCTGCCACTGTAATGATCCCCTCTCCTGTCCAGGATCTCCTGCATATGCAGCTTTGATCCCCATGGGTTTCTACTCCCTTGTTTACTATGCTTCAGTTTGTGAATGAACAGGGATCCTCTGTATATACTGCTTCATATTCATTCATACTGTAGCAGCTGAGGCTGCAAAGAAAGGATTGGGGATTTGTGTCCTCAATCACTCCCTCTTTCTCAAAATGAGACACCAGGGAACTGTTTAGACCCCTGATATTTTACCAAAGCCCCCACCCCAGGGCTATGAATAATGTAAAAAAATAATTTAAAAAACATAATTAATGGCTCATTCACATGTTTGTTCATATGGAAATGGAAAACTGCAGCGCAAAAGTCCAAACACATTTCTTGGAAAAATTCCTATGGGTTCAGCGAATGCCCATCACCAAAAACACCACCACACTTGTCTTCTTACCAGATCCCGATGACCCCCTATTACGGAGGGTCAGCTTGCGCCTTGGTATAATAAGGTACACCCAGGGAAAAACATTGCTTTTTCCTTTTTTGGTCTCCAGGCCACCTGTTAATTGCAGTGGAACCACTCACCATCGCTGGGGATTTGTTGATGAGGATTTGTCTTGCCATATTGCCTGTGTTAACGGTTTTCCCTGGGTGTACCCTATTATACCAAGGCGCAAGCTGACCCTCCGTAATAGGGGGTCATCGGGATCTGGTAAGAAGACAAGTGTGGTGGTGTTTTTGGTGATGGGCATTCGCTAAACCCATAGGAATTTTTCCAATAAATGGGTTTGGACTTTTGCGCTGCAGTTTTCCATTTCCATTTGATCAGAGGGTCACACCAGAACCTGTCTGCATAGCTGCATATAACTACAGACTTTATATATTTTTTTTTGCCTTTAGCGCAGGATTTTTCTCTCTCTTTTTCTACATGTTTGTTCATGCGAAAGGAACCATGTTCAGGGTCATGCACCTACAACCACACACCCACCAAGGCTAACGGGGCACTGTCAGGTAGGCTGCACAGGGCCCCATGATTTCAAACAGAAGCCCTGCTGGCAGGAACCAATAGCCCACTAGGTAGTAAATGCAGTAAAAGGTGAGTATTCAAGTGTATTTTTTATTACCCATTTGGCCTAATGTTTATAGACACTTGTTTATCACACCACCAAATTATTTAGTTGAGGTGTTTCCTTACAAAGACATTTTAGAGAAGCCTGCTCTTCCAGCCTTGTCACACACAGTTTGGGAAAGACCCTTTTTTGTTCCAACATGACTGTGCCCCTGCGCACCAAGTCAGCTTAAAAAAAAACTTGGTTTGATGAGTTTTGTGTGGAGGAACTGTAGTGTCCTGCACAGAGCCCTGACCTCAACTCAATTAAACACTTTTGAGATGAATTGGAATACTGAGTGTGAGCCAGGTCTTCTCATCCAACGTCAGTATCTGACCTCACAATTGAGCACACATTCCATAGACACATTCCAAAAGTGTGTGGAATTACTTCCCAGAAGAGTGGAGCCAATTCCGTAGACATGGTTTGACCAGTATGGTGTGGAGGAACTCAAGTGTCCAGCACAGAGCCCTGACCTCAACCCTACTGAACACCTTTGGGATGAGTTAGAATGCCGATTGTGAGTCAGGTCTTCTCATCCAACATCAGTACTTGAACTCACAAATGTTCTATGATCGGCTGAATGGACACAAATTCCCACAGATGCACTCCAAAATCTTGTGGAAAGCCTTCCCAGAGGAGTAGAGGCTGTTAAGGCCACAAATAGGATGGGGGTAATTCCATATTAATGGCCATGGTTTTGAAACAGGCTGTCCAACAAGCTCATATACTGTAGGTATGATGGTCAGGTTTCCACAAGCGTTTGGCCATATAGTGTATTTTGGGTTAGAGAGTAGCAAGGGACATGGGTAAGAAGAACAAAGGTGTCTTTATATGTATATGCTTTTGAAGAACCTGACTGGATCATCCAACTTGACTTGGCCACAATCCAGATTTCCACATCACATTGGCCACATTTATTTTTCATAGACCACTCAATCCTCATCAGTAGCAATCCAAAATGGGTATTAATATTTCTACATAAACTAATTTGCTTTTTAGGAAAGTACTGGAACATTTAGCAATGGTAATAGTGGTTGTAAATCTCGGGGCAGAAGGATGAAAATGCTATTTTTACATTAGCAGAATAAATTATGGATGGTAATTACGTGTTCGTGGTAGCTAAGGATGGAACAAACAGCACTAGTACCATCGTGCGTCACTACATTCAACCGAGATATATGGTGCCCCAAATGCAGCTTAATTGCCGCACCAGCCATAAGATCCAGAGATGAAAGAATCTGCCGTCCACCCTTACAGATAATGCCTTGAAAAGCATCTCCATCTGGTTTATGAGAGATTTATTTTACCCCGACTCCACCTTTCCCCACATTTTCAAACCGTGACATAGTTTCTGTTGGTTACTGATGAGTGAATCATGTCAATGTCATTGTACTTGCAAGGTGAAGATTTGCCTTGCCTGGTGGAGATTCACAATCTGCCTGCAATGTATTCAACTAGCAAAGAGGTCTGTTGCCCCCCTTACTAGTTCACTCACAAAGGTATTGCAGAAATGCAGCAGCTTCATCTCTCTCTACTGGACGAAACCTGAATGGAGGGGGATCGATGTGCTCTGCAGTTCCATAAGTGAACGGATAGGGCCACCCTTAGACCCCTTTACTTGTTCCATTAGTGAACTATTTCTCCCAGTTGAGGAAATTGTGTTAGAGCGACACAAGCAGGGCGGGGCAGAGAATTTACCTCCATTATGCTATGCAGGGATGATGTATATAGATTGTAAAATAATGTACAGGTATATATTCTTGTAATCACCCACTCATCCCTAGCTCCCAAGACTATATACCAGAGTTCTCCAATCTGCAGCCCAGGGGCCAGAAGCAGCCCTTTGCTTGCCTTTATTCGGCCCTTGGGGCACTATTACATCCACTGACACCATTAATGAGTCATAATTCCTGCCACTAACACTAACAATGGAGCACTATTCCTCCAACTGACACCAACAAAGGGGCACAACTCCTCCCACTGGTGTCAATGATGGGGCACCATTCCTCTGACTAATATCAATGATGGGGCACTATTCCTCCATCGATAATACCAATGATGGGGCATTATTCCTCCACTGATACCAATGATGGGGCACTATTCCTCCACTGATACCAATGATGGGGCACTATTCCTCCCACTAATACCAATGATAGGGCACTATTCCTCCCACTGACACCAACTATGGGCTTTATTCCTCCCACTGGCACCAATGATGGGACACTATTCCCCCGACTAATATTAATGATGGGGCACTATTCCTCCACAGATACCAATGATGGGGCATTATTTCTGCCACTGATACCAATGATGGGGCACAATTCCCCCCACTGGTTTCAATGATGGGACACTATTCCTCTGACTAATACTAATTATGGGGCACTATTCCTCCACTGATACCAATTATGGGGCATTATTCCTGCCACTGATATCAATGATGGGGCATTATTCCTCCCACTGACACCAACAAAGGGGTGTCAGGCACGCCCCCTTTTATAACAGACCTGGTCAGACACTATTCCTCTGACTAATACCAATGATAGGGAACTATTCCTCCCACTGATACCAATGATGGGGCACTATTCCTCTGACTAATACCAATGATGGGGCACTATTCCTCCACTGATACCAATGATGGGGCACTATTCCTCTCACTACTACCAATAATGGGGGCACTATTCCTCCCATGGACACCAACAAAGGGGCACAATTGCTCCCACTGGTGTCAATGATGGAGCACTATTCCTCCTACTAATACCAATGATGGGTCACTATTCCTCTACTGATATCAATGATGGGGCACTATTCCTCCACTGACACCAGCGATGGGGCGCTATACATCCCAATGGCACTAACCATGGCGTACAATTCCATCCATTGACACCAACATAGGGGCACAATTCTTGCACCTGACCCCCAATAGTGGGACACTATTCCTTTCAATGACACCAATGTTAGGGCAGAATTCCATCTATTGACACCAGAGATAGGATACAAATCCTCCCACTGACATCACAGACAAGGCATGGTTTACTCCCACTGACAGCAGGAGATTTTGTACCCCTACAGGCCACAGTCTGGCCCCCCATAAAGTCAAAAAAAGTAAACTGGCCCATTGTTTAGAAAGTTTGGAGCCTCTGCTATATACTGTACATTGCTCTAGGTTGGTAGATTCAAATGTAAATTTTTCAGTCGTACATTGAGCTGTTTGGCTGAAGTTGCCCTTTAAATGATGATTTGTATCCCTTCCTGTCTTGCAGCACATGACACCGGGCTGGTCACTCTTCAGGTTGCCTTCAACAACCAGATCATCTCCAATTCTGTGGTATTTGAGTATAAGGCCAGAGCTCTTCCGACACTGCCTTCCTCCCAGCATGACTGGCTCTCCTTGGACGGTAAGTGCCCAATCTTTCAGCATTTCTCTCCAGTGGTGCAGATCATCTATGTGGATCGATATTCTTTCTGATGTTGCTGGGGCCACCTTTCCTGCAGGAACCCAGGTCAGGCTGTCCTGAAATGCTGCCAAATAATTCACACCTCATAAGGATATTGATGCCCTTTTACGCCTTAAAGCAAACCTGTGATTAGCACATTGAGGCCAAAGGAACATGTTTGCTTTAGAAAATGCCCTCAGACATTTAATTAACAATATTCATTGTCCTAGTCTTACCTCTACTTTCCTGGTATAGCAGTAATGCAGTGTCTAAATAAGACTTTGAAGTCCAGTAGCTCCCGGATTGTGACCACACTGCCCGGAGAGCTCTATAGTCTAACAGACCTGGTCAGACACACCCCCTCTTATAACAGACCTGGTCAGACACACCCCCTCTTATAACAGACCTGGTCAGACACACCCCCTCTTATAACAGACCTGGTCAGACACGCCCCCCTCTTATAACAGACCTGGTCAGACACACCCCCTCTTATAACAGACCTGGTCACACACGCCCCCTCTTATAACAGACCTGGTCAGACACACCCCCTCTTATAACAGACCTGGTCAGACTCACCCGTTCTTATAACAGACCTGGTCAGACACATCCCCTCTTATAACAGACATGGTCAGACACGCCCCCTCTTATAACAGATCTGGTCAGACACACCCCCTCTTATAACAGACCTGGTCAGACTCACCCGTTCTTATAACAGACCTGGTCAGACACATCCCCTCTTATAACAGACAAGGTCAGACACGCCCCCTCTTATAACAGACATGGTCAGACATACCCCCTCTTATAACAGACATGGTCAGACACACCCCCTCTTATAACAGATCTGGTCAGACACACCCCCTCTTATAACAGACCTGGTCAGACTCACCCGTTCTTATAACAGACCTGGTCAGACACATCCCCTCTTATAACAGACCTGGTCAGACTCACCCGTTCTTATAACAGATCTGGTCAGACACACCCCCTCTTATAACAGACATGGTCAGACACGCCCCCTCTTATAACAGACCTGGTCAGACACATCCCCTCTTATAACAGACATGGTCAGACACGCCCCCTCTTATAACAGACATGGTCAGACATACCCCCTCTTATAACAGATCTGGTCAGACACACCCCCTCTTATAACAGACCTGGTCAGACACACCCCCTCTTATAACAGACCTGGTCAGACACCCCCCCCCCTCTTATAACAGACCTGGTCAGACACATCCCCTCTTATAACAGACATGGTCAGACACGCCCCCTCTTATAACAGACATGGTCAGACATACCCCCTCTTATAACAGATCTGGTCAGACACACCCC